>JAZBGY010001626.1:0-18811 GCA_037414755.1 Lydus trimaculatus
ACACTATAACTACCACTCAATATAACAATTGGTTAACGTTATAGCTGATGTATCGAAATTATAAATCCCTAAGCAGTCGTATACAAATCTACAGAATACATTGTTACTGGCGGCTTAGATCTGAATAATAAAATTAGCACGGAAATGTTACGAATTTTAGAGGATTTATTTTAAAAATTAACAAAGTTGTAAGAAGAAATTAGTAATCTCAACTTTTTTTTCGTTACATTTAAACTAATCACCTGTTTTCTAAACTGTCAAAGTTTTAACTCGTTCTACCACCTACAAGATTCATCATAGATAACTACGGACAAACTCTATATTTTTAGATTAATCGAAATAAAGTCAAATAAATAAATTAAAAAACAATTCCTCCATATCTAGCTAAAATTAACATGTTTTGATTAAAAACATATTAAATTTGCAACTGAAATGTATAAATATAGAAATGGTGGATGCGCCATATGTCAAAATAAAAATTTAAAATACTTCATCTATATTTGGATAATAACGTCCTATTCCGCATTCACTATAATCTAACAAATTATCTCTAATTATTTCCTTCAATAACTGGATGAATAATTGTTTCCGGATTAATTTTTTATGAAAACTGCATCATCATCATCAAATGAGAAAACTTACCTGAAAGTCGTACAAGATAAACCAGTATTGATTACATTTTAATCAGATTTGGAATATTTTACGTGCAAATAATCACTAAAAGATACACGAATCAATAAACTAAAGTAATCATAAAAATTGTGGATACATTTGATGAGTTTTCTTTGATTAATCGTAGAAACGTCTCGTAATATTCAGAATAAATCTCAATATCAATCTTTATCTCTAATTTTTTTTAATCATTTATTAATCAAATAATACTGTTTGGTAGTTGAAATAATTGCGTGTAATTGACTGTAGTGAATCCATAGATAATGTAATAAATTCAAGGAATTGTAGATAAAACTGTAAGTTTCAACTTTCTCAGAATACCGTTGAACATCGAAATAGCGCAAATGGAATTAAGATTGAGGAAGTAAAATAAAAGTGGAACAGAACCATGTTTTCAACAACGATCAACACATCCTGTTTTTAATGAAAAATGTATCGATTCCCTGTTGGTCGATTAGATTCAGTGTGATAAATATAAAAATTATCCACGATGCCGGATATTATTCCTTATTTATTGTTATTATAAACAAAATAACTTATTTCTGTTATTGTTGGTGTTGTTGGTGGTGGTGGTAATGATGATTGTTCTGATAATCATTAACGGATATTTCGCCTTGGAGAAGTTGAATCGTACTGAATATGAAACAAAGACCTAACAGATCAGCGGTTGTTCGGTAATTTGAATGGAAACTGATTGAAAGACTGTATTTGCACTTTAGATAAAATAACCCACTAGTTCTAGTGTTAACTGTGACTAATTGAAACTAAATTTTCAACAATTCTATTTTGTCGATTTATTTCAATATGTAGCAGATGTTTTATTATAAATGTGTCTTTTATTTCGTACAATATACGCCTATAAATAGATTCAATTTTAGTTTCACTACGTCAAATTGATAGACAGTTACAGTGCACGCACTATTGTCACCCTTTATTGAAAATGTGCTCACAAAACACACACACAATAACAATAATATAAAACTGTAATATGACACATAAAAAAAATGATTCATTCTAAATGAAAATCAAGCAGATGTTTGTCGCAAATTTGAATCAATCTACAGAAAAACAATTCCAATTTAGACGGGCCACACACAAACGAGTAACATAAAATAATGTGTCTCTTCCTAACGTTGAAGAGGAAAAATTGCCCTAAAACCCGACTCGATAAAATAAAATGTGTCACTAGAGATATAAAATATATAGATATATCACAACATTCTACTTAACACACAGAGAAGAAAAAAAAATAAGATATCATCACACGAAAAACAGAAAAAAATTCTATATAATAGAATCTCTTATGTGTATAAAGACAAATCTCGTAAAATTCCGCACGACTTTTTACGACTACAATTACCATTCTTATTATTCTAACAAAAAAATGTACGTTATATTAAAGAGGTACAACTTCATATGCAGAATTTTTTAATATAGAAATATTAAAATTTTGTGTTTGTAAGCTTATACTTTTTTCTTTTTTTTTTTGACTTCCATCTATATTTCAGTTTACTTTAGTGAGATAGAGATGAGACTCTTATAGCTGCTAGGTAACCAGCGGTATAATTATGTTTGCTTTTCTTTTATTCGAGCCCTCTCAGGACTGTATGTCACAAAATTGGGACAGAATAAGATTTTTCCTTACTATTGCATTTTTAATAAGACCGCAAAATAGGAGTAAAATCTCACGCTATCATATATAGGTTTATTTGCAATACACTACAGCAAAACTGGTCTCTGTTTAGTAGCTAATTTCAGAATTCTAAAGTAAGCTCATTTTAAATTTAAAAAAGAAAATCAATGATGTCGACAGTGAAATGAATATCTCGATTCTTATCTCAATTTCTACAAAACTTGTCAACTCTCTTCATTAACACCACTGTTGAAACAAATTCCGAACAAATATCCATTTTAATTTTATATTATTCTTATTAGAACTCTGCAATGAATGTGCTGATCACTTTATCTTAGCACTTATACCATACAATCAATATATTTGAGAGAAGCTTGAGCGTCAATGCAGAACTTTCTTGTTTTATACACCCCTAGAGGGTTAAAGAGTGATGCTGTCCAGTACTTCCATTTATTATGAATGAAACAAAACAAATGTTTCAGGAGGTTGTGCAATAGATAACAACAATGTGGTAATTGTGTGCTAGAAAAACCCTAAATCGTCAATAGAAGAAATTGTTATCAGTTCTACAAGTTTGCGTTAGTTGTCTAAAGAAAAGCGTAAAGAACACAAATCTTTTACGCTTAACAATCACGGTCGATCTGTAATTTTTGAATTAGCTTAAATATCCCTAATCGCTCAACTACCGTATAGTGACTTTGGGCATTCCTTTAATGAGTGTACTTATCAAGAATTAAAAACGTTCTTTTTACATCTTAGTGTTAATAGATTTTAGTCTACACTCTTCAGTTCTATTTCTACTTTACAACTGCCTCTATTCAATGTACAGAAAATAAAATAGAGTTCTTGGTAATCAGGAAACGCGTCATCTCTTTGTGTACTTTGTCAAATAGCAATCGATAATGAATTCGAAACAATCTCTTTTGCAGAATAATTCTAACATTTTACAACAATCAAGGATCTTTATATCGATTACATTCAAATTACGGATATTAAAGTAAAAACTATCCACTTAGATGGTTGTGTTTCACATTGAAATATTCACACTAATAGCAATTCTATGTAGTTAATTGTGTGTTAAATCACTAACACTTAATGCTTTCAAATTAACTTAAACTAGAATTCTCATTAGATTGTCGCCAGTTAAGAAATTCTAGAGGTTTGTCCTATTTAAGTCGGAAACAGATTGCGTTAATTAACTGAATATACCATCATTGTACCTTTAATTTGTAGTTTAATTACCTTGAAAAATTCCTAGATTAATTAATATATACCGTCATTATATATTGTAGAAATGTTGGCGAAATGTCCCAATAGACTTTCGTTGATTTTATAATATGATTATGTATAATAGTAAATCCTTGAAATAATTCATTAATGAAAATGTCTGCTATACATTAGTTAATCCCTCAAAATGACACAATATCCATTTTTCCAACATAGTCCCGGATGAATTTTATAAGTCAGACAATTGTGTAACCGTAAAGGTCAGTAGAAATGGTGAGATAGAGAGAGGAAGTTGGGTGTGTGTATCGTATTAACAAAAGTTTGAATTATATTCAGAAGGATTAATGTTTACTTCCACCAACCAGAAAGCTTATTAACTGTAGGCTATTCTATTCGAAATTTAAATAAATCTTCAAATCATTGCTTTCATTGTGGATTATTTGGGAATCGCTCTAATTCGATCAAATAGATCTAAAAACAAGCATTTTACAAGAATCTCTCGTTGGGGAATTGGCGATTATAGGCTCGACCTCAATAAACAATTATACAGCCCAACTGAGTAATTCCTAAACAGTTACAAGCCACAACGACTTATTCCGGTTGGAAAAATTTTTTGTCGCACCAACAACACCACCACAACTGAATAAAATACAAATCAAAAGAACGGCGCTATAAGGGCAACAAGTGAGCCTATTGTTGTATTATTTGTTGGTCGATGAAATGGCCGGTTATCGTCGGAAAGCCGCTTAAATTGCTAGGTAACGATATTCCAACAATACTTCAAAATATTTTCTAAACAATACGAACATCTGATAATATTCCATTGTGGTCATGACTGTCAAAATCGGAAAAGTGACTAGAACAATAGTGGTATTGTTGTTGTTCAATTTATTTTAAAAATAACGTTAATTATTCGATTTAAGATAAGACTTGATTGATTTTCCTAATAAAACATGCAATTCACAGTCGAAGTTATTAGGAGAAAAACAAATTAATCCTTTTTTTTACTGTCTTTGTCACCTTATCTTTTATTTGGATTCCGGTTTTGGTAAATTTCCAAGTTTCTTCTCTTGTAATATTTGACTAGAAAATGCATACTTTACCGTATAACGTCTACTTGACAAACCCACACTCCAACTTCTATCTCTTTGCTTGATAACTGAACAAATACGATGGGAAAACTATTCAACAGGAATTTGTAACGGAAAATCTTGAAGCTTTCAGTTATCTACGACAATGTTTATTTTTGTTGGTGGTATTTCATTGTTTTAAACCAACAATCACGGTAAAATAACGATCAAGTAATGAATTTCCATACATCACGTGTGTATGTAAACGTTAGCATGCAATTTTGTGTATAATTAATCTATCATATAGTCTTGACGATAATTAGAATTTGTTTGTTTGAATTCAATCTTCTATCGCTGAAGAAGTTATTTAAATACAACGGTGATAAATTTTAACCCTACACAAGAACTTTTTCTTCTTTTTTTCAAGCTTTTAGATAATGGCAAACAAGAAGACCAAATTAGTTAAAGACTGGATCGGTGGTGGTATTAAATTTTTGATTAGGCTAAGATCTGTGTCTAGAGATCGTTTAAATTTCATTAGTTATTCAATTATTTACAAAGAAATCTTCTAAATAATCCACCCAGATTTCATATTAAAAAACCTATGAAAAATACATAAATGTTGTGCTTTTTTTTAATGTCAGCGACCCTTTTATACGTCATACCATTTATTAATTCACTATATTGTAGTACATTTCCGGCTTGTAAGTTAATTAAATTGTTTCCTTTCTTGTATCTCTTTATTTTCGTGTGTGTGTGTGTGTGTAAGTGTCACACTCCTGTTTCCCGGACAGTTGAATCGATAAAATCAAACAGGGGACTCGAAATTCAGTTCATACAATTTAGAAAAGAACTCTAATATGTTTTTTTTTCGATGCTCGAAACCTTCATTGTTATTCTTTTATCAATTGTAGAACAGTAAGGATACTTAGCGAAGAAGTAACTCTCAGTTCCAGTATTTCTTAAGAATCAAGAACTGTAGAGACTACTACTTCAATTCTAAAGTCTTTATTATATATAGCTCACCGTCTTTGTTAAGGGTTCAACTCTTGATTGTTGAAGGTATTGGCGATATAAATTGACAGATACCTTCTTTTAACAAGAAACGAATTCCATGTCTTAAATATAGTTAGTTTATATTCACCCCCTATTTCAATCACATCAACTATGTCGATTCTCTTCAAGTAAAATCCGCTTTCACAAATAAAACTGTCACTAAACCAACTTTGTATACCTTGGTATTTGTCGATATTCACCAACAGTTTCTTTTATGAAAACTTAAAGGAAATTACGCAATCCACTGTGTTATTACGTTTCAAAATCCAATCCACCCGGCGTTAATTCTATAAATATTCCAAATCACATTACGAATGAGAATAAAGGCGATGTTTTCCTAACATAAATGTGTGTGGATGTATTGAGAGTAGTTCAAAACAAATTCTTTGTTTGGTTTGTTTTGAATCGAACAAAAAACTATACGCCTGAAAAATATATTTCAGGTAGCAGGACATCAATGGGTGTTGACAGTTGAATTGTATCAAATAGACCGAGTTGAGATCGATTTTGAAGCACTTTAAGAAACTCAATTTCGACACACATATTTGTATCTTTCTGTTTTTTAAATTTCATTAATTTCCTGGTATTTAATAAGAGCATGGAAAGTGTTAATCGAACAAAAAATAGTGAAAAGAACATGCTGAACTACAATAAAGTTTCAGTAAAAAGGCGCAAGTGTTTCGAGAATTGAACCTTATCCCATGGGTAACATCAACTGATAGATGTACAAGTTGTCCGATCTAAAATGTACCTTTTTTTTATTGAAAAAATTACGACCATCTGAATCACACAAGACGGTTCGATTCTAAATAAAATTGTTTTTGAAGATAACGAAAATTCCGTAATTTGTCCATGTGCTACAATAAATATTTACGAAAATTAATCAAACAACAATGTTTTGTGTTTGGTTTATTTTGAAAAATCCAACAAATCTCCCACGACAGTTATAATAAATTATAGTGGCTGTTTTTTTTTTTTTCAGATAAAATGCTTCTAATATGGATCATGTTATTGGTCCAACTGACACAATGCAATAATCTTCAATCGACCAGTTGTGACTTCAATTCAATGTGCAGTTGTTCATCAGATCAACACGACCTAGATCCGGACAGTATTCATAGTGTTAGTTGTTTGTCAGTACCATTTTATAAATTTCCAAGTAAGTAGAAATAATTATAAATGTCAGTTATATACACATACATACACGTAAAATAAACAGGTTATATCAAATTTTGACGTGTGTTGTACCATGTCGTGTTCTCTAACTTAATTAATAGAAGCGAATAGGGATTGCCATAATGGTGATAGTTGATTAAAATAACAAAAATCATCGTCTTTTGTCGACAACAACAAAAATACGAATTACTTTAATTCCACCACTAAATGATAAGAATTAAATGTAATTGTAATGAATTAACGAAAAATACAAATGAATAATTCGCCTGGCGCATCCACCATTTGTACACATTAAACAAACATCACCAACTAATGAATCAAATTAAATAATAATAGGTCAGATTATTGAAATAACAACAATTACACACTAAAACAAAGCCATTATGATAATTCTGTTAACCGACTAACCATTATTATCAGCAAAAACATAAGTACGAAATTTGGGTACAGAGAGAGACTTCTAGCTTTCTAATCCTTTAAAAGCAGCTCTTACAATTAGATGTTTAGCCACACAGAACAACTAGAAGATGTTTAATAAAGGATTTCACTTATCTACTCGTATAAATCTGAATAACGTTGAAAGTAGTAGCTGTTATTTGCTAATGCCTACGCTTTGAATTGCGTGCGATGACAGACATTATAACTACCTGTCCGTATTGGAAAGACGTCTGTCTATCATTTGTAATGAAATCAACTCGAGTATAGGAGCTACAATGTTGAAAATCAAGGTATTCTCTTTATTACAAGTAGTAAAATTAAAAATCGATTATTAAAAGTCTGACTATTACAGAAACAGTTGTTATTTAACAAAATACGACATTAAAGCACCGTTAACTAGTTATAATCCAATAAAGAGAATAGTTTTAAGTTAAATTCATATTATGCCTATTCTGTATTCATTGATGACTCTTAAAGGGAAAACTTGAAATCGATAATATTGAAATGAGGATAAAGTAGATTAGAACAATGACTTTTTCAATTATAATTTTAAAGTTTCTAATCATCTAATATCTTTATAGAGAGACAAGACAATAAATTATTTATGCACACGCTCCCATCTCCATTATTTATTAAATTGTAAAAGTTTCGCTCAGCTGTAGACGACACTACCTACTCTATTTAATTATTATTAAATGAAAAATTTGGTTTGTTATATAATGATGAAGATTACGATTATATCGACCAAGTTTTTATCATCAATATACACAAAACAAATTAATGAATTCATCCCAAAATTTCAGTCACTAAAAATGGTATTGATTAAGCGGCAACTACTCTTTCTATATTGTTGAAATATCTGGAAGCTTTATTGAAAAAATTCAATAGAACTTTGTAATTTCTATAAATAAGCAAAATTTTCCAAATTGATAAACTTTTATAATTTAATGTTGAACGGAACTAAATTGCAACTGTACTCCATACAAAATTATAACAATTCGAATAAAATGAAAAGAAACAAAACGCATCAAAAGCATATACTGAATATTTATTACATCTCCTAATTTCCTGTTCATTCTACATAAAGTCTATCTGTTAAATAGTGAGTTGCTTCATCGTTTCTTTTTATAACGCTCGGATTGCCCCTCTTTTTCTGATTGTTTTGAATTTTTTATTTGCCTTCTATCTGGAAAAAATTCCAACCGACAAGTTGATGAAGCGTATTTTTTGTTCAAATACAACGCATTTACAACTGAACTGCAATTTCATTAAGCCGCACAATCAACGTGTAGGTTTAATACGTTCGTGTTGTTTTTTTCTTCTTGTATTGTTTTAACAATAAATGTGTGTGTTTGATTCAAATGGTTGGAAATGTAGAACAAAGCACTACAATTGTCAATCGTTCAGTAATAAATCTTGAAGAACATCGTGAACCAGTCGAACTGTCACTAAAACAATCGAATAAATGAAGCAGTAACATTGACCAGTAATAGAATTATAAATGTTAGTTCCGATGTGTATTCTAGTTGTGCGTAGTATATAAGGTCATGTTGATTGCGACTAGTTGACCACAAACTGCCCAACATAGAACAATACAAACATACAACATATGCATACATGACTAGAATAAGACCCTTGGGTAGTACACTGTTTCACCGCTAATCTACAACAGGAAACTGTTTAAAATACTATACTTTCATGACCAATACCACATATCCATATGTAGATAACTTTAAATTACTATATAGAACAAACAATAGGGACCTTTTACCCCCGTATAAAATCAAATTTAAATGGAAGATCCTCTAAGTTAGTCGCATTTTAATCTAAATTAAACACGTCTGTGATAAAATACCCTTTACTTCCTAAAAGAAGCTCAATTAATGCACAAACAAAGTGGCTGTTGCTGTATATAATGATATACAAATTTAATTCATTTCCTGCAAATAAAAATTAACGTTTTACCAAACGAAAAAAATCGGAATAGTTTTAACTCGAACAAGTTTGGAAAAAAAGAAGTGTTGGTATCGGAGAATTGGGAACAAAATCAATTATGTAAATAACAACGAAGCACTTTTATGGGGAATACAATTAAGTCTGAAAGGCACTCATACAGAGTGTATCCGTTGTAAAATACTGAAACATAATAGATATTTGATTATAACAAAAAGAGTTGATCTGAATTTTATTTGATTTTACTATTATAATTTTCCATTTTTATTTAAATTAAAAAGAAATGTGTAAAATTCTCTCGTTTTCACTGTTAGAAATGACACTTTTAATCCCCAACAACTTGTGTTACCTATTAAAAAGCAACAATAGAACATTAAAATTTTGAAAGCTTATTAACAACGTACTCAAACCAAAGAGGGTGAAAACCTGAAACAGGCAAAACGTGTATAAAGATCTCTAGAGATATAATCATTGTTATATCATCTTCCCAAGTGTTAACTAGACATTTTCACAAACAAAAACCGAATTTATAATAGAGTAGGTATAGTGTTAATCAGTACTAATCAACGGATTATCGATACTGTTGTCTTCATTGTCGACTAATCAATCAAAATTTCTTAGATGTATTGCCTGTTTAACTACACACATTGTCGAAAACTGATCCAGTTGTGTTCTCTTATCGCTGACACTATCAGACATTAATACCTGAGGCATTTCCTGTATTAAGGTCACCCAACCGCCCCCTAAGTTTCCTGATACAGATCATTATCACAATAATTCTCTATTCATTAAGTTACAAGAGTGAGAGAGAGAAAGATAGATGTAATATCTAGATCAATTCCTATCTATTATCGGAGGTGGTTTTAGTGTGTTTGGTTGATACCGTAGAGAGGTTCACCACCCTCATTTATTCTGATCTGTGGCCATCCAGTTTACCCCAGAATTCCTGCGACAATTTCCAATAAACTGAACATTATCATTTAGAAGTATTAATGATGTTTTAGAATCGTATAAAATGCTAGATTGTCATATAAATATTTAATTAAATCCGGCAATAAACTGGAACTTGTTCAACTGTCCAAACGAGAAAAGTTTTAAATTGTTCACGTCAATATGTGGATGTAGTGACGACAGCTTACTAGTGAATGACGTTATTCTACAACAGACACACAACTGGAACCTGGTTTGTAATTAAGTTGTAATTGTAGAACGGAAATAATGTTACCGACGAACTTTTGTTTACTTTTTTCCATTCGCCTTAGTTTCTCGCTCTCATCTATGTTCTCAACAATACCGAATTTACCGACTAGTTAGACTACCTCACCGGGTCCCACTTTACTGAAATTGAGTTTAGAAGAAACGTGAAACTAGATAGAGCTTTTCAATAATACTTCATTGTCGTTGATACATCGTTGTTCAACAAAAATTCACGAGTATTTTATCGAAATTACAACGTTTTGTCACATAATAATGCTGATGTTGCTAAATTATGAATTATTTTCATTCCTCCATAGAGAATCGTTGTCTTTTTTTTTCTACGTCCAATTTTTAAAATCATATTTATAGCCTCCGGTAGGCTTATTTATTTTCACCTTGTCTCAAAAAGAACGCTATTTTATTACTATCCAGGACCCTAACAAATTTATAAGTCAGTCCCGTTTTATATTTGTGTGTTTCCAAAACTGCAACATTAAAGTTGAAAGGATTTCTTTGATCTTTCGATTCACACAATTTTTTATGTTAATAAATTCATATTTATAGTGAAAAACAAAACAATTATGATAAAATGATAAACGAATTTCCAACATCGGAATATTAATATTAGAAGTTAAACAAACTGGATCAAATCGAATTAAAACGTCACACTTTATCATCATACGTTATAATTATGTGACAAATACGATCCTGACTTTGACCCTTAATGGTGATATTGCAATAAATTTCCCATAAATATATTCGTATTCCTGTAACGTACAAACTGGGAAATGTAAAAATTGAAAATCACAGCAAAATTTTCGTTGACTAGGCTGGAAAAACGATAAAAAACAGCAACTTGTATCGCTAAGATAGCGTTTATATTTAGGATATTTAAAAAAAATATATCATCATAGATTTTGTTATTTATTTGTCATTTGATGGTTGTGTTATTTGCAGATCTACCACAAGGAACTATTAGCCAATTAGAAGTTGTAGGATCGAAGATTGTCAGTCTTGAAGCGGAGAGTTTGGCCGGATGCCAAGTCCAATCTCTTATTCTAACCAATAACCAGCTGCAACATGTGGCGGATCGAGCTTTTAGGTGAGTCTATATACCTACAGTATTGTTGCTGAATACTTAGTAGGTATAGGCATACACATACAGATAATATATTCTCACTGAAAACACAACAAACAAAACAAACAACAAAGTAGTTATACACGGTTTCTTATCAATATTACGTATCTTGACGGTAAAGATCAAAGCAATTACGATACTGTCATGGGATAAAGACTGATTAATCGACCCAGTCACCGCTGATAATCAAAATGGATGGCTTGAATTGGACAGTCATGATAACTCATTCAATTGGCACAACCATTTTGATTGACATTATGTGGATTTGTCACAATTGTTGGTTATCAATGGAAGTACAATTCTGTCAATAAGTTAATAAATTTTCAGATTGATCATAATTTGCAGGTGTTCCATTTATTGTTAGAAAAACAAATGAACATCAAAAGAAATATCAAAATCGTTTCTTTGATCAATTGCTGATAATTAGATTTCTACATTCAGTTTTCCCAAAAGTAATCTGACTACAATCATTGTTATCGATAAAGCAATCAAACAGTAAAACGTGTTTATACCTCATTTACAAAATATCAACTAGATAGTTCGTTTTCAAATTAGGTTTTCCCAATAATATCAAATTTGTGGTCAAATTTGCATGCATAGCTTTTGAATGGATCAAGAGTTTCGAAGAGAAGTAAGATTTAAAGATGATCAACGGCGAGGAAAAATATCAACGTCGAACAATCAGGGCATGCGTTCTAAAGTTCAGACAATTGCTTGGCACTTTTCGAGGTTTCAGCACAATGGGCGCCAAAAGCTGACGCTGGAGCTAACGTTTTGCTTTTAAATCTGATTGCATCAAAATTAAGGATGAAACACGAATCTACCTGTAAGACCCTAGGTCCAAGAGAAAGTTCTGAATGTAAAAGCCAGAAAAATCAGTAAAAAAAGTTATAGCCAAAATTCACAAGGATACTGAAGCAATTATCGTAGTAGATTTTTTAGGGAGAAACACGGTAACTGCAATTTATTGTGCTGAAGTATTACAAAAATTGATAACTACAATTCAGGATAAACGCTTCATCAATGTGCGTTGTTCCATCATGATTACGCACCAGTCGGTCCTTTGAGGCAGTTTTAGGGTGTGTGTTGGGAGAATTTCATCAAAGATGTAAGATTAGAGTAAACAGACGACACTAAATACGCTATTTTAAGGTAAGCTCCATCGAGGAACGCTATTTTTCACAAGAAACGTCAAAAAGGTAGCAGCAACGAATGGAAAAATGTTCTGAACAATTAAAAAATTGTTGGATTGCTAGTTTTCAATTGACTCTCGAATAAACAACTTTCCCGGCGCCTCCACCATTTTTGAAAATACTTTTAGCAATATGTCTAGTTACTGTTCTGTTTTATTATTGCTATTTATCCTTTAAGCACTAATTTATATTGAACATTGAACTATAACATTCCTATAACTTCCAACCACATGGTATTCTAGAAATAACGAGTTCAATTAGCCTTCCCGATCCCAGTTCAAATCTCTTTTTATCTATTTGCTCAAGTATACTATATTTTTACTAAATCCCAGTGTAATGTTATTAAGAAACAAGCTCAGACTATAATCGTCAAAGATTATTTGTTCGAAATTATTGTCGTCGAAGTCAACTTAGAAGTGAACAAACAGAACGTTACAAGAATTTAATCACTATGAACTCCTAAGTAAGCAGCATCTCAATTATTGTCAAAATAACGTTTAATTGTTGTTGTTGTTAATTTTTTTTTTTTTCGTAACGGTCGAGTTGAAGAGTTTCCAACATATAAAAGTTAAAAGTTATAATTACAACGGTAATTTTGTAACTTTGACGTGTAATAATTACAGCTAAAACAATAGCCTGTACGGGAATTAATTTGAAGTTCAAAACATATTAATGAATAAACTTTAATGGAAATTTAACTAACAATAAACCTATTCGTGTATTGTTAGAAAAACACTAACAAGGTAGCGGAAATGTTTAGAGTTCTAGTTTAATCCAAAAAAAAAATTAAATTTGGCTATTTATTATAAAAAGAATTATTAACTGTACGCCTAGATGTTTTTCTTTTTTTTTTTAACTCAGCTTTATTGTAATTTTTTCCTCTCTAATAGCATTTCTTCGCTGGTCTATGTTTAGTATTAAAAAAAATATGTGTGCGGATAAAGTTGCGAGATTATATTTTAATTTTGTTCTTTTCAGCTTTTGAATATTACACCGGTTAAATAATGACGGTGGTTAAGTTGTTCGTGTTACTTTGTAAAAGAACTTTGTGATTTAGCAATTTTAATTCCTCTTTACAACAATATTCTACAATCTTTCTAAAGTTATTGAATTATATTTTACGTTCTAATAAAAATGTCAAGAAGAATATGTACAAAAAAGTGACAACGAAGACTCACAATTTTATTTAAAAAGACTAGTTTAAGTTTTGTCCTATATTATATGATTTTCTTGGAATTCTTGTATTCGAAACATCATCGATTTCTGTGCAATATAATAAAATACCTATTCTAAAGGGGACGATTGTAGAATTGGTAGAAAAAAAATTAGATGCTAAAGGTTATCGTACAATAAGATAAATAGACAGCTTAGACTAGAGCTATATTTTTGTAGAAATTCCCCTGTAAAATCAAATAAAATTAGACGCTACAACAACAAAATTGACTGTAGGAAATCCATTTATGTAAAAGAGTTTTACTCAAATCGCATGACCGTCTTTGAAGCATTTTATTGTCAGTCATACACCAAATATGACTAGAAATTCTCTCTATCATTCCATACATTTACGTTATCCTAAATTGAAAAAGCTTTAAAATGATTTATAGTCAATGTTAGATATGTCTTTTAAAAATATTGGAAATTTTCAAGATAGTATCGATTGTATACAGATTTTCCAATTTTTCCATTGTGTGAAACAATAAATTTGGATTTTAATTAAATACCAATTAACGTCCAACAAATAATTTGCTTTCATGTATCATAAACTCATTAAGTATTCAGTTTAATGCAAATTCTGTGTATTGTAATACAATCACTTGTATTCAGTGGATGATGCTGGAATATCCAGGACTTAATTGTTTATCTTGTTATTAATATAGTTGAGTGATGTGCAACTATTGTACTACCTCTGTTCGTATATTTGAAGCTTTTTCATCGGGAAAAAACTAGTTTTACAGCAAAAACTCTATTAGATATAAAAAAAAAACGAGTTGTAATCAGCATTGCAGCTAACATTAGGACATTCTAGAAACCGCATTATCTTTTTTATCTACAATCGAACGTCTACTTTTTCATGTTTCTTCACTTAATCTTCACTTGTTCAATATGTATAAAGAAAAAGAATATCGATTAAAGTACGTTCATTAGGATTTGGCCGACTTGGAATTTAAACTGTGAGAGTGATAACAATAGAATAATTTGCCGTATTTGAAGAGAAACTGTTTATGACATCAAATTCTCTGGACATAAGCGAAATCCCCAATTAAACAATGTTCCTCTCAAAAAGCAAACTAACAAATAAAATCCCAGTAAATAGCGGAATTGGATAGAACAACAGTCTGAATCCACTCCTGTTTAATTGTGATAATGCACAAAATAATAGCGGATATGAAAAGGTACAGAGTAGGAAATCATAAGCTAAGCAAACGTCGAAATATTTCCAAACAGTTAATCAGCCTTGATTTCAGCAACACTATGAACTAAGGAGAAATAAGCATCTTGAAACAGAAACCAAAGCCTATGTCACTGAAACTAAACAAACACTGAGAAGATCTGAAAATTCTCAAATCCATTATAAGCAAAACAAGAAACGACGACATAAGAAATAGAAATATCAAACAGCGTTACAATATCCAAAACATTGTAACAAAAGGAAGAGAAAGTGGAAAAAATTGGAACCAACATATTTCCAGAATGACAACAAATTACTCAAAGTGATATGAAATGCTAAACCGCAGAGTACCAGACCCGCAGAAAGACCTTCGATAAGACAGTTCATCATCAATCTCTCAAAAGAACAGAGCTTAGTAGAACACACGCCAGAAGCCCTAACGTAAGAAAAAGAAAAATTAAAGGTTGATATAAGCACATGTTTAAATTGGTAAAACACGTTAAGATCAAATTAATCAGTAAATTCAGTTCTTGTCGTAATAAAATTATAGTTAGCCCTCCCCAAGCAGTCGTTTCTGGAATGATCAAATTCCGTTAAAGACATATTTGAAAGATGAGTTTTTCTGGTGTTATTAAAGCATTTAACACGACAATGCCTTGACAACGACAGCTAATGGTACCTGCAGCAGTGCAGTTTCCATTTTAATTTAACCAGTTAAGGAGGTTCTAGTGAAAATTGAAAATTTCCTAGTTTATTTAGTCTTTTTCAATTACATGATCACTTTATAGTTATATAAAAGTGAAAGACACTCGTTATATCCGTCAATTCACCTGGAAAAGTTACACTAAATAATGGAAAAAGACTTTCATGTAAATGTGAACGATTTAGCCATGTATCATATTCGTTATATCCATACGTTTTACTAGATGTTAACTGTATAAACGTTTCTCAGGTCTAACCATGCCACCACACTACCAACTGCATGAAATATTAATTATGAGAATCTCAGAGAACGCATCTATGCTATTTATCATTGAATAAATTCAACAAAAATTGAATCCTCCTTTCTCGTTCCATCATTCAAAGGATAGAGAATAAATCTTCAGATCTGACCTTAGAAGACTGATAAAATATTGTCCACCTATCAGAAGGTGCGCCCAGGACAGGATCTCTGTTGTATATTTTAAACATGTAATATATTCAGGGAGCCGATAAGTGTCGATTTAAGTGGATGTCCATCTAAGGGAAGTGTAGGTAAAAGGACACTCTACTGAATAAAGAATCGGATAAATTAGATGTAAACAACTATATAGCATTGATTTACAAATACAAACACACAAACTATAACATTGCAGTTTACTTAAATTCCAATTTAGTTACAAGAAGACAGTTACGTCAGTGGAACATATATATACGAAATTGCTTGTTTTCAACTGACGTGATAACAAAATAGAGGAAACGACAATGTGAAAATGAAGAGCAAATAAAATAAAAATAAATACAATCTTGTATAAAATCCAATAAATCGAGAATCTATTCAATTCACTAGTTTCTACTAAAAATAAATCTATTCGTTTCCAATATGAAGATAGAAGAAACATTTTATTAAAATTTAATCAACTTTATGTCACTGAAATCTTTCCATCACAATAAAGATTAATGCAATTATCGAGATGAGAATCTAAAGATACAAACAATTGGAACATTCCGTTTTGTTCTAAATGGCGGTCTTTTAGTTTCATACCAGTACTGACCTCAATGAGCTTTAATTTTTAAAGTAAGACCAGAACATAAAACTACAACAAATGGATCGTTCAAAAGTTACAAAATGCCTTTCTCTTTAAATGAGTTGCTTTGTCCAACAATATTTGAAAAAGATTTCCCATTTCAATCCCACGAAAGAATTGAATTAATAATGTTCACGAAATGTATTTCTTAATTAACAAGACAGATCTTCTATATTGTTTAGTTTAATAACAAGGGAAATACGGTTTTTGCGGTTCATATATTTATATATACAGACACACACACACACACACACAGTGTTAGCTTTGTAAATGTTACCTTGTAACCGATAATAATACGTAGTAACAACATTTCTGTTTCAGTTCGTTATGGAAAAGCCTCACTTCGTTGGATCTTAGTTATAATCAACTAGACAGTGTTCCTTTCGTCGCCTTCAAAGACCTACGCAATCTACAGTGGATTAATTTGCACGGGTATGTTTTTGAAAATTATCCCTTAAAACATCCACTATCCCATGTTATATGATAATTGAAACACTACGTGATGATAAAATATTTGGAAATTGTAGAATTGTGTGAGTTTTAATGAAAATAATAAAATAATTGAATTATAAATCAAAGCTATTTAAATCCATTATGATTATTGTTACAAATATTTGATTCAATTCAATAATGAGTCTGTGTATTACATTATTTGTATGCTATTGAAGTAGTTAATCATACACTGTGTCTGTATAGATTCACTTTGCTTTGTTCTGTAATGTAGATTTAAAAGCAACATACAGGCCGTTTCTTCTGAATCGATAACCTCCCCATTTGACGAAAAAGAAAACAATAAAAAGACAAGAATAGAGAGTACTCTGTACTTTCAAATGTCTTGAGAGCAACATGAGTCTGCTAGATAAAAACATTTCTAAAAATGAGAAAAACAGTCATTATCTCAGGGAACTACTGCAGCTGAAAATCCGGAATGAGTAGAACATGAAAAAATTTATCGTTTTCAAAAATCATCATTTTCATAAAAGAAAAAACTGGCCAATGACATGTTTGTACTTACTAGAAAGTAATTAGTACTTAATAATTATGAATGAGCCACTGACCTCAACTTATGTATCAATGGAACTGCTGCTTTTATCACAATAATTTCTTTTAATCTAGAAAGCCCATGCTGCTCGCAAAATATTTTTAACTGGACTACTCTCCATCCTTGTGTTTTGTTATTCTGCCAGATACGGATGGTAGTGTAATGAGACCAAGTTTGCATACTAACGGTATAAGAATAAGGGTTAATGCACACGTCTCAGTAATTTCATTTGACACACCCATTTCTTGGTACACGTCCAATAAAATACGATTCCGGCTTTTAGTAGTTAAGATGTTTTATGTTGTATCCAGGGCAGTCTTAAGCTGGGATGCAAGGGATGCGGTACACCCTGGCGGCCGGTTTTTGGGGCGGCAGCTGAGATTTGTTTATCAAATTTTGTTTATAACTAGCCATGAGCAAATTTATCTAGGAAAGTTGTTATATGATGCCGATCCTAAGCCACTTTTGAATTTTGGTGGATGCGCCGAGGTACTTTCCTTTGCAAAGTGGATTAGGATCGGCGCGTGCACGCGGTGCCTCCACCAAATTTTCAAACTTTACGGGCGAAAGTGTCCCGGCGCATCCACCAAAATTCAGAAGTATAAAAGATGTACCGTTAGATGACATGGTATTTATTACTTCCAAATTTGTGGGAAATACATAAAAATCTAAAGAAACTGTTGAATTTGAGGGCAGTTGCATTGTTTTGTTTTATTGCCACAAGTGTTGAACGTTTTTTTCCAAGACCACATGGACGTTTGTAAGAAACAAATTTCGCGGGAAACAAGGGATTTTGATAGAATCTTGAAAATACATATTAAGAATGGAATTGGAACACTT
>JAZBGY010001627.1:0-18770 GCA_037414755.1 Lydus trimaculatus
CAGAATTTACAATTAAATATCGCAAAGAATTTGAATTTTATAAGAAATGTGTTAAAAGTTTTTACATTGTGGTTGGTGCTGCTACATTGATGTTTGTTTTTCGTCCCTGGATTGCTGGCGAACTAGCTATTTATTGTTATATACCGAAATTCCTGCCCATAATGGTATTTTACATTTGGAATGCAACAACATTTTGTATAAGTCCAGTTTTACAAGTTTCATTTAATGGTTTTGCATTTTTAACTATAAATTTATTGAAATTACAATTTATGATGCTCAATGATCGATTAAGGGCATTAAAATATGATTCAAATGATATTGGAATGATTAAAACGTATATAAATCATCATAATTTCTTGTTAGATTGTTTGAAAATCTACAACAATTTGAATCAAATGAATATTCTTTGTGAGTTGACAATTGTTGTAATGACAATGCTTTCAGAGCTTCTAATAATATCTAAACAGTAAAGACTAACATACAATTTCTTATCATTACAATAAATAAACTTTATTACAGACCAATGAATATGGTGTTGATAAAAAGTGTCACTGGTGCAATACTTGCTGTAGCTATTGCAGTAATGATTCACTGTTATCCAGCAGCTCAACTTTCACAAGAGGTATTTCAATGTTCATTTATTAGTAATAAAATTGATTAACTGTTATTGTAAACAAATACAGGCAGCTACAACACTTTTTGCAATTTACGACTCGAAATGGTATGACTGTACAGATATGTCAGTTAGAAAACAATTGATAATCATGATGGAAAAGGCACAAGTAGAAGTTTCAATTGTAGCAGGCAAGATTATCCCAGTCAATATGGAAACAGCCACAAAGGTAATTATTTAATTTATATTCATATTATATCCGCTAATCTCTAGATCTGTTTCTAGCTTTTTAAAACTACATATTCATGTTTCATGTTTTTCCAAAAGATGGCTTAAGAAATAAAGTTGTTTGAGCGACAATTAAAGAAGCTCTTTTTAATAGTAATTTTGTTCTCACCATGTTGTTATCAAAAATATTGTATTTCTCCACTGTAGATCATAAAATTAGTAAATTATTATCAGCAAATTTGTTTTGATTTTGAGTCTGCACACTTTCCTTATGAATTGCTTAAAAATAAGAATTGGACAATTCAATGTTCAAGTTGGATTTGTCAATTAATCCTCAATAAAATCATTATTTGCAGCAAAAAAATAAAGTTGACTAATACTGAAATGAGAGACCCCTAATTAAGCTTTAGTAAATTATATGGACAAAGTCAACACCGAAGAAGAGACCAATGTAGAATTCTCTCCATGTCTTTTTAGTCTCAAATACTTTGTTGTTGAAATCATTTTCTTATCAGAGATAAAATAGACATGCACAAATTTCAAAATATTCTCACCATTCAAATATTAATAAATTGCATTATTTTTGTGATGTAATTGTTTGGATAGGACAGGTTGAGTGAGTGTCAGATCTAGCACAGCAACGGAAGAATGAGGATTGGAAGTGAAATATGATTTTTTTTCGCCGTTGCAATAATTTTCTTATAAATTCATTACTGAAAAACATGTAAACCTTTTATAGTAAAACCACATTAAAACTATTTTCCCAACGATTTATAATATCAAAGTCAACAATAAGGGATTTTAATGAAGCAAAAAAAAACAAACAGAAGAGGCGTTCCCGTCTATAGAATGATAAAAAGGATTTTTTTTTGCCAATTTAATCAAATATTAACAACCATCTGTTATCCCTAAATCGAAAGAAAAAAAGAGAATACACTCGTCTATTCCATTATTATTATTAATTAATCAACTATATATAACTGCTGATAGTATGAAGACATCATGTTAGTTCTATATCGACTTTAAATTGTACAAGATATCGTACAAAATGAATGAATACGGAGAAGCCATGTATTGGTGTCTATATCCATTGAGAATTTGGTCTTTGAATCCCTTGTTTAAATATAATAAAGTCATAATATTTCTTATTATAATACTGTATGGTGCAACATCTTATCTAGTGTTTTATAATATTTTCTATATAAAACATGATTCATCGATAATCTCAGTTAGTCTCGAAAGTGTACTTGTTCTAATTTATGTAATAAATTTGAAATAATTTGTTTAAAATACTATTTTTCAATTTTAATTTTCTAGGGAGTTGTAAAAATATCTGTTCTAATTTTTAAACAAGAACAAATCCAAATTCTAGTGTTAAATGCAAGTAAATTTTGGTTATACGATGAACAAGAACGTCCAGAATTGAGAATGAAATATAGGAAAGAGTTTGAATTTTATAAAAAATATGTTAAAACCTTATTTGGTGCACTTGTTATTTGCATGTTAGTTTTTGTATTTCGTCCGTGGATGACTGGTGAATTACCTATTTATTGTTATATACCGGAATTTCTACCGTTTACAGTATTTTATTTTTGGAACGTTGCAGTTTTTATTATAAGTTCAATATTACATGCTTCATTTAACGCTTTTACATTTTTAACTCTAAATTTATTCAAATTACAATTTATGATGCTCAATGATCGATTAAGAGCATTAAAATATAATTCAAATGATATTGGAACGATTAAATCGTTTATAGATCATCATAATCTTTTGATAGATTGTTTGAATATTTACAACAATTTGAATCAAATGAATATTTTTGGTGAATTAATGATTCTTACATTGGTAATGCTTTCAGAACTTCTACAAGCATCTACACAGTAAAGATTAAATTATAATTTCTTATAATTACAAAAGGAAAATTTGATTACAGACCAATGAACACGATGTTAGTTAGAAGTCTCATTACTGCATTACTTACTGCAACGGTTTTAACAGTAATTCATTGTTATCCTGCGGCTCAACTCTCACAAGAGGTATTTCAATATTAATTAGATCAATAAATAGAATTGGATATATCTGTTAATATAAACAAATACAGGCAGCTAATACACTTTTTGCGATCTACGATTCGAAATGGTATGAATGTAAAGATATGACAATACGAAAACAATTGATAATAATGATGGAAAAGACACAAGAAGAACTTTTAGTTGTAGCAGGTAAATTCATTCCGATGAATATGGAAACAGCTACTAAAGTATTATACGATCAGTTTTCATATTTACATTTTTTAAATAATTTGTTTTCAGGTTTTTAAAGCTACATATTCATGTTTCATGTTTTTCCAAAATATGGCTTGAAAATTAAAGTTATTTCAATAATAACTAATCCACTAATAGTAATTTTATCCTCGTATTATTCTACACCAAAGTATCACAGAAAATACTGTATTTGTCCACTGTAAAAGTAAATTGCTGGCAAACTTATTATGTTTTTTTTTTTATTTTCAAGCCCCATTTCAAAATGTTTTCAGTATCTGTTAAATTGGCGATGAGAACCAATCTTGAACATTAAGAATTGTATTATCGATAGAACGTAAATAAAATCCCTGGTTTTCTAAAAATTTTCCCTTGAAAAATAGAAATATCTCATAATATCAACAAATTCAGGCACTTAGCTGAAAAACTTTAGTTTTATTGTTTAAAATAATAAAGCATTTCAACAAAATTAGTTACTATCAAACAGAAGTATCGAGATTTTCATTAAAGAATATCCATAAAAACTGTTCTATAATTGGAATTACTAAATGATAAAGCGTTAATTAGAATATCGAATTGTAGGAACAAAGATTTCGGAGATTTATTAGAGAAGAACATTCATATTATGATGATCAGTGCCACTAACGTCTAAGCCGCACGCGAGATCCACCTTTATCTTTATCTTATCCACCTGGAAAGATATTTCTATTGCATTGTTTTAAAGAAAGATTGAAAGGGTAATTGAATATAGTCATTTGAGTCACAAAGATGTTCAAGGAAATTTGCAAGTAGCTCTTTTTTTTACCTCCAAAAATTAAGCGAAATTTTCGTCAAATTAACAAACTCCTAAGAATCAAATCAAAAAAAGCAATACACACTTACTCTAAGAGGTCAGTCGATTTGTTGACATATGCATCAATTAATTTGTAATAGATATTTGTTGTCTATTATTGTTTTTCTATTACACATACGTATGCGACGTGACGTTTACATAAACAACTACTCGTTGTTTATCTCAATGCTCCTCGGTATCATTATTATTTGTTATCATTTTGGTATTGTTTTCAAGAGACAAAGATCATTTTTCTATTTTGGCAAACGCTCCCAAGATTTCGTTGTTTTTCTGAAAAATACGAAAGTTCAACCCAGTTTCTACTGAAAAGAACATCCTATTTGCAACCATGAACATTTTATACCTGCTGTATACCATATATAAATCAACCATAAAATATTGAGTAAATTTTTAGTCTCAGAAACTCGACTTGTAGACCGACGATACAAAACACATATTGTTGTCATAATTCCAATTCCCTCTACGAGGCTCACTGTAATATCACAGATTAAAGCACATCAATTGCATTAATGGATGATACGCCAATGGATACGTTTTTAATTGAATTTTATTATTGTTACACTATTGAATAATAAAGCAATCAAATCAAAAAGATGATTATTTCATCCCTCAACCACACAATACAATTATTGACGAATATTTTCCATTTCACTTCTAAAAGTGCTACTACTACACTTACCTTCGATAACTGATTTTTCTGTAAAAGGAATCCCAGAATTATACTTTATTCTCAACATGTGATATTCAAATTCCTTATTTAATCATTGTTTAATATAACTGAAACAATTGAAAACAAGCTTTATGCAAAAGATAGTATTTCAAATGAATGACTTTAACGAACGAACATACAAGAACTTTTAAAACAATTTCCAACTAGAAATGCAATAAAGTTTTACAAACCACAGAAATGTGTCCCCTTTTCAACAAAACCATCTGACTAGTTCTTGATGATAGAAATGAATACCATACACGATACCAACAAACTTAAAGTTATTTTTCGAATAATGTATATATAGGTAATATCGAAACCAGCAATGTAGCACGAAGAATAATTGATTGAAAGACGGTATTTTCAATAAGGAATTTTAATGAAGGTTGAAGAATAAAATAAAAAAAGGGCGGTACCATTTATCGAAAGATAAAAGAGAAATTTTCTATCAATTTTAATCAAATATTTAAAACCCTTTGTTATAATTGTATTTTTGATGTATTCAAAATGTGGTCGTTTATGGCTTGCTTAAAACAAAGAAACTGATAACAGTAGTCTTCTCCCTTCGGTAATTTCTTTATTTAATAATTAATCAACTATATATAAGTGTTGTTACATTCAGGATAACAAGTCAGTTTTATATCGACTCTCAAATTGTTTAAAATGCCGTATAAGATGAATGAATACATAAAAGCCATGCATTGGATCCTGTATCCACTTAAAATATGGGGCTTCAATCCATTATTTAAATATAATAAATTAATAATCTTGATTGTTATAATGTTAGTCGGTTCAACGTCTTATTTAGTGTTTTATAATATTTTCTGGGTAAAGCATGATACATCAATATTTTCCGAAACCCTCGAAAGTGTGGTTATTCTATCTTTTGTAAGAGATTTGAAATAAATTGTTTGAAACACTAATTTCCATCTTTTATTTTTCAGGCAATTGTTAAGATATTTGTTTTAATCTTCAATCAAGAACCAGTCAGCATTTTAGCGATAAATGCTCGTAAATTCTGGTTATGCGATAAACATGAAAATCCAGAATTTACAATTAAATATCGCAAAGAATTTGAATTTTATAAGAAATGTGTTAAAAGTTTTTATATTGCGGTTGGTATTGTTGCACTGAATTTTGTTTTTCGTCCCTTGATAACTGGTGAACCAGCTATTTATTGTTATATACCGAAATTTCTACCCATAATTGTATTTTATATTTGTACTGGAACAACATTTTGTATAAGCACAATATTACAAATTTCATTTAATGGTTTTGCATTTTTAACTATAAATTTTTTGCGATTGCAATTTAAGATGCTCAATGATCGATTAAAAGCATTAAAATATGATTCAAATGATAGTGGAAAGATTAAATCGTATATAGATCATCATAATTTCTTGCTGGATTGTTTGAATACTTACAACAACTTGAATCAAATGAATATTTTTGGTGAATTAGTGATTCTTGGAATGACAATGCTTTCAGAACTTCTAATAATATCTAAACAGTAAAGATTAAATTATAAAACAGTTTCATATCGTAACAATAAATAAACTTTATTACAGACCAATGAGTATGGTGTTGATAAAAAATGTCATTAGTGTAATACTTGCTGCGATTATTGTAGTTGTAATTGACTGTTATCCAGCAGCTCAACTTTCACAAGAGGTATTTCCATATTAATTTATTAATAATAAAATCCACACATTTTTTGTTATTATAAACAAATACAGGCAGCTGATACACTTTTTGCAATTTACGACTCGAAATGGTATGAATGTACAGATATAACAATACGAAAACAATTGATAATAATGATGGAAAAGATACAAATAGAAGTTCTAATTCTAGCAGGCAATATTATCCCAGTCAATATGGAAACAGCCACAAAGGTAATTATTTAATTTATATCCATATCATATCCCCTAATCTCTAGGAGATCTGTTTCTAGCTTTTTAAAACTACATATTCATGTTTCATGTTTTTCCAAAAGATGGCTTAAGAAATAAAGTTGTTTGAGCGACAATTAAAGAAGCTCTTTTTAATAGTAATTTTGTTCTCACCATGTTGTTATCAAAAATATTGTATTTCTCCACTGTAGATCATAAAATTAGTAAATTATTATCAGCGAATTTGTTTCGTTTTTTAATTTGTACACATTTTTGTTCAAGACAAAATAACAAAATTGAATTTATTATTTAGACAAAAAATTCCTTATGAGTTGCTTAAAAATAAGAATGAGACAATACAAGAAATATACAGAACTTCAGTTTTTAAATTGGCTTTAATGAGATTTGTCAATTAGTCGTGAGTAAAATGATTGCATGCAGCAGAAAAAAATGAGTGAACTAATACTGAAAGATATCACGTATATAGTAACAGGTGGCTAAACAAAACTTGGCGAATTAGATACCGAAAAAGAGACCGATGTGGTACCCTCTTCATCTTTTTTTAATCAAGAAAACCTTGCTGTTGAAATAATTCTCTTGTTGGATGACCTACAAATTCAAACATGTTCTCTCCATTTACATATTAATATATTGCAATTGTTTTGTAATGAAATTGTATTCATAGGACAGTTCAGTGGGTGTTAGATTTAGCACAACAACTGAAGAATGAGGACCGAAAATACACTATGTATTTGTTGAATATAAGACCTGATTCTTATAAGAAATATCCAAAAAGGCATATGAAAATATATAAAATATAAATACATTATCGTCCTTGTGAATAATTTCAAATAAAATTCGGTTATGCCAACAGATTCATCTTTATTTTTGCCTTGAAGAAGTCTTGGTAATCTATCCAGAATTCGCTACAATAAATCTTACTAGAGGCGGCTAATTCCCAATTTCATACAATGAGTCCCAACAATCTTGATACATAAACGGGTCAATAACCTATAATATGACCACAATAAAGAATGAAAACCGAGGCCGGCTTTTTAGTCTTCAATTCAGGATAAAACTGAAATGCAATAAATAACAAATATCCTAATAAATAGCGTTACTTACAAAAGTCATCAATAATACTGTTATCTGCATTACATGTATGAATTTCAGTTGAACTTTGATAATGATTAATTTTGTAAACAATTATTACTACGCCGTATATTGGGTTACCTCAAAATCGTCAAGACACAGCTATCATGAACATGTAATTTTTACATTTTGTGTTCAAAATATGCTTACAATACTGTATCGTTGCATTTGAGTGCATGTAAAAGTAATAATAATTGTAAATAAAGCACTTTTTGAATCGTTTTCTTTAGATAGATGATCTGGGGCGCCTCATTTGCTTAAACTTACAAGAAAACAGAACACACACAACAATAGAAGAGCAAAATTCTGGTATCTTATTAAACATTTATGTATTACTGCAAATTGGAACTGAAAGTAACCGTTGCGGCAATTTTTATGTCCTTATAACGTCATTACTAAAAAACATGTAAGCTTTTCACAATAAGACCACTATTTTCTGACGATCATATTATAGATCATAATTGTTTTGCACCAAACCTTTATGATTCTAACACAGTTGCTTAATTTGGTGGTTTCATGGTCGAAATCTAGTAATTCTAGTTTTATTCCGACAATCTATAACATTAAAGCCAACATTAAAGAATTTTAATGAAATAAAAAAAAAACGAAAAAGGCGTTCCCGTCTATTGAAGAGTAAAAGAGAACTTTTCTAATCAAATATTAAGAACTATCTGTTATACGTGAATGCCTTAATCGCAAAAAAAAACAATACGCTCATTATCTTTATTATTAATTAATCAACTACATTCAAATATCAATTGGGGTCAAACTAAGGCACTGATTTTCATAAAATTACAACTGCTTGATGCAGTTTTTCAGTGTTTATCAATTAGTAATACTTGTGTTTCGATATTTGTAGTACAGACGTGAGAAAATTAGATTTTAGTCAAATAGTTCGCCCGGCGCATCCACCATTTTTATCGTGAAATTTATTCAAACATCTGTTGGAATCGAACTAGTTCAACGATTCTAATAAAATTACAATTGCTTGATGTAATTTTTCAGTATCTATCGATTGATGCTACTACTTCATTTTATTTTGAATAATTTTATTATTGTAGCCTTTGTAGTTCTTTGTTTTGAAATAGCTGCACAGTTGTAATTGTTTTGCACTAAACCTTTATGATTCTAACACAATTGCTTAATTTGGTGGTTTCATGATCGAAATGTAGTAATTATAGTTTTTTTTCCGACTATCTATAATATTAAAGCCATCAATAAAGAATTTTAATGATGTAGTAAAAAACGGAAAAGGCGTTCCCGTCTATTGAAGAATAATAGAGGGCTTTTTTGCCAATTTAATCAAATATTAACAACCATCTGTTATAGGTAAATTGAAAGAGAAAAAAAAACAATACGCTTCTCTATTCCATTATATTTATTATTAATTAATCAACTCTATAAAACTACTGATAGTATGAGGACATCATGTTAGTTTTACATCGACTTTAAATTGTACAAGATATCGTATAAGATGAATCAATATGGAAAAGCTATGTATTGGTGTTTATACCCAATGAAAATTTGGAGATTAAATCCATTATTTAAATATAATAAAGTCATAATATTTCTTATTATAATACTGTATGGTGCAACATCTTATCTAGTGTTTTATAATATTTTCTATATAAAACACGATTCATCAATATTTTCACTTACCCTAGAAAGTGTACTTATTTTAATTTATGTAACAAATTTGAATTGATTTGTTTAAAATAATAATTTCGATTTTTAATTTTCCAGGGGATTATAAAAATATTTGTTTTAATATTTAAACAAAAACAAATCCAAATTCTAGTAGAAAATACAAGGAAATTTTGGTTATACGATGAAGATAAAAGTCCCGAGCTAAAAATGACATATCGAAAAGAATTTGAATTTCATAAAAAATGTGTTCAAACCTTTTTTGGTGCCATTGGTATTTGTATTTTGGGTTATATATTTCGTCCGTGGATAACCGATGAACTACCTTTTTATTGTTATAAACCGAAATTTCTACCATTTTCACTATTTTATTTTTGGAACGTTGCAGTTTTTATTATAAGTTCAATATTACAAGTTTCATTTAATGGTTTTGCATTTTTAACTCTGAATTTATTGAAATTGCAATTTATGATGCTCAATGATCGATTGAGGGCATTAAAATATAACTCAAATGATAATAAGAAGATCAAATCGTATATAGATCATCATAATTTCTTGTTGAACTATTTCAATACGTACAACAATTTAAATCAAATGAATCTGCTTTGTGAATTAACGATTCTTACAATGACAATGCTTTCAGAACTTCTACAAGCAACTATACAGTAAATATTTAATTACAATCTCAGATAATAACAATAAATAAATTTTATTACAGACCAATGAACATGACGTTAATGAGAAGTCTCTTGAATGCATTATTTGGTGCATTAGTTTTAGCACTAATTCATTGTTATCCTGCTACTCAATTGTCACAGGAGGTATATTTATATTTATTTATTAATAATAAAATCCACTTAATTTTTGTTAATATAAACAAATACAGGCAGCTGATACACTTTTTGCAATTTACGACTCGAAATGGTATGAATGTACAGATATGGCAATACGAAAACAATTGATAATAATGATGGAAAAGACACAAGTAGAAGTTTCAGTTGTAGCAGGTAAATTCATTCCGATGAATATGGAAACAGCTACTAAAGTATTATACGATCAGTTTTCATTTTTACATTTTTTAAATATTTCGTTTTCAGGCCTTTAAAACTACATATTCATGTTTCATGTTTTTCCAAAACATGGCTTGAGAATTAAAGTTATTTCAGTGATGGCTCACCTACTAATAGCCAATTATATTTCTACACGATAGTTTCACTAACAATATTCCATTTGTCTATCGTACAGCACATAATTAGTAAAAGTAAATTGTTGTAAAACCTGAAACGTGTTTTAATTTTTCATAAAACTAGTTGCTTTAGATGAAAAACTTCCACTTTACTATTAAACAAAGACATCCAGATTTTCATCGGAGAATCTCCTATAAAGTGTTCTACAACCAGTATTACTAAATGATAGAGCGTTACCTAAATTATCGAATGTAGATTCCGGATATCTACTTATTAGAGAACAATTTTCATATTATGATGGTCAGTGTTATTGCGTGTGACCAGCACGCGAGAGGCGACTTTCAGAGGGCGGCATTTTCTTTACTTTCCTTCACTTACATAGTTATTTCGCAATTATTTGCAGTGAAATTTCTATAATTTTTCATTGTAATATAAATCTACAATTGTTTTAAAGAATGGTTAAAAGGATGATTGAATGTAGTCATTTGAACCACAATAAAGATGTTCAAGGAAATTTGAAAACCGCTCATAATTATGTTTTTTTTTTATCCAAGTATGCGACAAATTGTATTCTTTTTACTTATATTAAAGATCAGTTTAACTGCTTAACACACCTTATCACCGTCAGATGTGTTGACGTATGTGTATCAATTCGTTTGAAATAGATATTTGTTGTTTGTTACTGTTGTTTTTTTCAAATACGTATGCAAAACGAGGATTATATAAACAATCAATCCTTATTGTTTACCTCTATGCTTCACCTTATCATTAGTAGTTTATTCAAATCTAATTATTCCACACGTCAATAAATCTCATTGTCAGTTTAATCACACGTATGATCCCAAAAAAATCCATTGAACAGTTTATTCACAGAATTTCTGTTTTTAGACAGAACCTTTGTTTTATTTTGGTTTGTTTTCCTGAAAAAATGTAAATTGTAATTTCTACTGGAAAGGACTATAAATATCCTATTTACAGGCATGAACATTCTATACCTGGTGAATAAGTTGACCGTAATTATTAAGCCCTTTTCGTTAGTATCAAAACCTACTTGTACACCGGGAGTATGTTATACAATAACAATAAACTAACAATATATTGTGTATTGGATCATACAGAACATACATTGCTGATTGGATACATTTAGAATGTAGCGTATTGTTGTTTCAGTTGTTTGCAAATATTTAGGCGATGGGGTGATCACCCATCCTGTATGAGTCTCACTGTAATATCACAGATTAAACTACTTTATCTACGATCATTAAATAATTTATCCATTATTCTACCGATTTTTGTAAAATAAATGTTTATTTACCGACGAGTGCAATATACGACTTATGACACGAGTTTTTTATACTATTTTTTCTATTTTGCCCTTTTTTGTGCCCTTTTTATACAAAAAAATTGAAATTTTGAAATTTAGGGAATTTTGTGGTGGTTGGTATCGCTGACGTAACATTTCAAAATTGTTCAATTGTTTTTTTCTTTTAAACTTTTGCAATGGTTTTTTCGCCGCCATTTGTCTCAAAATTAATTATTGTACAACATATGAGCCAAGATTTTTCATGTACGGCCCCTGAAATACGTGAAATCGCTGAAAATTTTCGAAAATACTGTCAGTAATTTATTTCTAAATGACGTTTGCGCGAGCGCTACCAACCTTAAGAAAAAAAAAATTTCTACATTTTCTATTTCGACACAGTGTGTCGAAATAGCCTCATTTTGATACAGTAGCGAGTGTCGAAATAGCGCTATTATAGACGCAAAATAGAAAAAAAGTATTTTAACCACTCCAGGTTGACCAACATAATACAAATTGTCAAAATTTCCTTCAAATTTTGGAGAATTTCCTTTTTTTACTAGGTTATGTTGGTACTAATCAAAACCGCCATGATTGACAGAACTGACATTTTTCAAATTTAATTGAGACTTTGGTTTAAATTATCTCAATTATGTACATAAAAAAATTAATTTTGAGATATTCTGTATGATCGTAGATAAAGTATAGTATTCAACTCGCAAGTAAAGGCTTTTATCCACTCGGATGGTTACAGCACTCGCTTTCAGCTCGTGCTGCAAACTTCATCCTCATGGATAAAAGCCTACTTTACTTGCTTGTTTAATAATATACTATTGACTGTATTAACGAATGATAAGCCAATGGGTAATTGTTGTACCTATTATTGAATAATAAAGTAATTAAAACAAAAAGATTATTATTTCACCCGTCAATAAAACGCTTGCGGAATCTGTTCCATTTCTATCAAGTTGGGAGAAATCCTGGATTTTTGCAAGAACATTTGTAAACAGTGCCATCGATTATAAAGTTCGATTTAGTGTTTTTGTAAATTTGAGTAAAAAAGTCAATGGCATCCACCAATTTCTACTACACTTACCTTCGATAACTGATTTTTCTGTTAATAACGAAAACAGAATTGTATTTAAAACATCTTCATCACTGTTTATTTTAACTGAAACGATTAAAGATGTGTTTTATTCTACATAGATGTAGTTTATGTAGATGTTTTTACTGTTAATCAGGTGCGATTTAAAAATTTCATCAACAATGAGAGAATGCAAAATGATAGCATTTTAAATTTCCTAATTTTTCAACCGAAATCTCAATATTTCACAACAAGATCTACAATGCATTTTCATTCTATAATAAATTCAAAACTAGACGTTGTTACCTGTTTGTTTTTACCGTTCTTTGTAGATCCTGTTGTTTGTTAATATAGTTTGATTTTTGTTTTGTTTATAACATAACTGAAGACACTGAAAAATGCGAAATCCTGTATATTATTGATTATAAAAGAACTTTAACGAAATAACATACCAGTACTTTAAAAATAATTAATTTTTGAAATTTGTCTTTCAAGAATCCACATTTTAACAAATTCACCTGACTGATTGTTGATGATAGAAATGAATACAAGTAAGACATGCAAACTATATACGATAACAACAAATTGAAGTTAGTTTTCAAACGATGTATAGGTAAGCGATATCGAAACCAGCAATATAGCACAAAGACTAATTGATTGAAAGACGGTTTTTTCAATAAAGAATTTTAATGAGGGTTGAAGAATAAAATAAAAAAAAGGGCGGTCTCATTCATAGAGAGATAAAAGAGAAATTTTCTATCAATTTTATTCAAATATTTAAAACCCTTTGTTATAATTGTATTTTTGATGTATTAAAAATGTGGGCGTTTATGGTTTGCTTGAAACAAAGAAACTGATAACAGTAGTCTTGTCCCTTCGGTAATTTCTTTATTTAATAATTAATCAACTATATATAAGTGTTGTTACATTCATGATAACAAGTCAGTCTTATATCGACTCTCAAATTGTTTAAAATGCCGTATAAGATGAACGAATACGTAACAGCTATGCATTGGAGCCTGTCTCCACTTAGAATATGGGGCTTCAATCCATTATTTAAATATAATAAGTTGATAATTTTTGTTGTTATAATGTTATAATAAAGCATGATACATCGATATTTTCCGAAACTCTAGAGAGTGTAGTTATTCTATCTTTTGTAAGTAATGTTTAATAATTTGTTTGAAAAACTCTATTTCCATCTTTTATTTTTCAGGCAATTGTTAAGATATTTGTTTTAATCTTCAATCAAGAAGCTGTTAGAATTCTAGTGATAAATGCTAGCAAATTCTGGTTATGTGATGAACAAAAAAATCGAAAATTTAGAATTGAATATCGTAAAGAATTTGAATTTTATACGAAATGTGTTAAAAGTTTTTATACTGTATGTGGTGCTGCTGCAGTGAATTTTGTTTTTCGTCCCTTGATAACTGGTGAACCAGCTATTTATTGTTATATACCGAAATTTCTACCCATAATTGTATTTTATGTTTGTACTGGAACAACATTTTGTATAAGCTCAATATTACAAACTTCATTCAATGGTTTTGCATTTTTAACTATAAATTTATTGCGATTGCAATTTAAGATGCTCAATGATCGATTAAGAGCATTAATATATGATTCAAATGATATTGGAAAGATTAAATCGTACATAAATCATCATAATTTCTTGCTGGATTGTTAGAAAACCTACAACAATTTGAATCAAATGAATATTCTTTGTGAGTTAACAATTGTTGTAATGACAATGCTTTCAGAACTTCTAATAATATCTAAACAGTAAAGATTAAATTATAAAACAGTTACTTATCATTTAATTAAATGAAGTTTATTTTAGACCAATGAGTATGGTGTTGATAAAAAGTGTCGCTAGTTTAATACTTTCTACAGTTATAGCAGTAATAATTCATTGTTATCCAGCATCTCAACTTTCACAAGAGGTATTTCAATGTTCATTTATTAATAACAAAATCCATATATTTGTTAATATAAACAAATCTAGGCAGCTGATACACTTTTTGCAATTTACGATTCGAAATGGTATGAATGTACAGATATGGCAATACGAAAACAATTGATAATAATGATGGAAAAGGCACAAGTAGAAGTTTCAATTGTTGCAGGCAAGATTATAATAATTAATATGGAAACAGCTACAAAGGTAATTATTTAATTTATATTCATATTTTATCCCCTAATCTCTAGGAGATGTGTTTCTAGCTTTTTAAAACTACATATTCATGTTTTATGTTTTTCCAAAAGATGGCTTAAGAACTAAAGTTGTTTAAACGTAAATCTTGTTAATAGTAATTTTATTATCACTTTATTGTTATTAGGAATATTGTATTTCTCCACTGTAGATCATAAAATCAGTAAATTATTATCAGCAAATTTGTTTTGATTTTGAATTTGTACACTTTCCTTCAAAACAAAATAAGAAAATTGGATTTCCTGTTGCAATGTTCGAAATCTTGACAAGACATTCCTTATGAATAATTGCTCAAAAATAAGAATTGGATTCAATTTAATTTGTCAATTAGTCCTGAATGAAATTATTGTTTACAGCAAAAAAAAATTAGTGAACTAATACTGAAACTACTTAAAACCTTAAGACAAATTGTCAGGGCAAGAAGCTGTACATCAACCGTATAGTGTGAAAGGGGCAGCGTCAGTTTGTTGCTTATTCTGATTTTCGCCGTACCAGTTGATACGGTTATTACTGTCAATTGTTTTTGGCATAATTGACATTCAATTTCGTAAAAACAGTCTTCCTCAATGTACTCCTTTAGAGGCTAAATTTCAAAATGTCGTATCTCAGTTAGTGCCCTCATCATCAAAGGAGTGTAGGTACCTTCGAAATTTCACGTTTTCGTGTTCAACGATTTGGCCTTTACGATACAGTTTTATATATTTAAATATGATTTCGTTTCCATGGCAAAAAATAAATAAATTTTTCATATTTAGCGACAGCTATAATATTGAAATATTTTTCTCTGCGATTTTTCGTGTTTTTTTATATTTTCTTCGAGTTATTTTTGATAATTTCTATACACATTCAACGAAAAAGTGTGTTAAAGATTTGGTAACACGCGTAGTACGACGACAGTACTAAAATCACAACTACATAGAGCTACTGAAAAACCAACAGAAATGACAATTCTAATCATTGACGAACCGATGCCGAAAAAACGGAATTATATGAATGATGAACAAAAATCTTCAGACGGAGGGAAACGTATGCGTTTAAATGATACCAATGAGAGTGATTTAGGAATGAAAATGAAAATTGAAGATTTGTCAACAATGACCGATACACCATCGAAAGTTGAGGGATTTGAATTTGATTCGAATCCAAAACCCACAACCGATCCGAATCTTCCATTATCAGCAACCATCACTGCAACAAATGCAGTTAATCAAAACCTTGTATATTTACTTGGCAATAATAATAATAATAATAATAATAATAATAATAATACCACGGGATTGAAGCAAATAATTGCAACTACAAGTAATTGGCGTTTAAGTCACATCAATGATAATGGTTTATTATTGGAGAAGAAACGGTCACGTAGTCAATCACCACCAATAATTGGAAATCAACAACCTATTGAAAGACAATTACAGCCGATAACGATCATTAACAATCTACCAACAACATCAATAACAAATTTATCTTCAAAATCTGATGGATTTAAATTTGATTTAAATCCGAGAACAACAACTAATAATAATAGTTTGAGTCACTCTTGTGATATGTTACCAACAACAATTACAACAACTTCAGATTCAGTTATAATGGAAGAGGATATCGTTCCATCTAAATCTATAAGGTAATTGATTGAGTTGTGTTTGTTATTTGTGTTTTTTTATTTGTTTATGCATTTTAAGGCGTTCTAAACGTGATATGGATTGTTCAACATCCTCGCGTAAGATTTCAAGTCAATTTAACAAAGAATTGAAAGATTTGATAAAATCACTGACTCGTCTAACGTTAAGGTGAGTTCTTTTATTACAAAATCGTTAGAAGTATTTTTCATCATATTATTTCAATAAATCTACAGAGAAACTTCAGAACGTCACCATAAACAATGGAGGAATAAACAAGCAATGCAAGGCGGTAAAACTGGTGATTTTACAGTTCGTTTAGCATCGCCTAAATTGTATATCCAAAATACAACAATTTTTGGAACTGAGACTAGTTCCAACCAAAATCAACAAATTTTAGCAAAATGCACATCAAATGGAGTGATGGCATCTTCAATAATGCAAATTGACAATTTAGCAACAACAACATATACAACAACAAATACTCCACCAAGAACTGATGGATTTGAATTTCAGAGCCCCCCTCCATCTGAAAGGTAATCAGTTAAATTGTATTTGTAGTAATTATTGTATTTAATATTTTATGTTTTTTCAGAGATTGTGAATCAGAAATTGATTGGTCACCACCAGCGAAGCGTTCTAGATTTTCTCCTAAACTGTGTAGCCAAAATAGAACAAATTCTGGAATCAACACTAGATCCAGAAAACATCAACAAATTTTACGAAAATCATTTAATGGAGTTAATCCTAAGGTGATACGATGCACATCAACTGGAGCGAGGGCATCTCCAATGCAAATTGACAATTTGCCCACAACAACCACAACAACAAATACTCCACCAAAAACCGATGGATTCAAATTTCATTTAAATCCAAATACTATGATTAACTCTTGTATTACGTTACCAATAACAATCACAATAACTCCAGATTCAATTATAATAGAAGAGGATACCATTTCTTCTAGATCTAGAAGGTAATTGATTGAATTATATTTGTTATTTGTGTTTTTTATTTGTTTATGCATTTTAAGGCGTTCCAGACGCGATATCGATTGCTCAACAGCATCTCGTAAGATCTCGAGTCAATTTAATAAGGAATTAAAAGATTTGATAAAAACACTATCTTGTCTAACCATAAGGTGAGTTCTTTAATTATAGAATCGTTAGAAGTATTTTTCATCATATTATTTCAATAAATTTACAGAGACGGTTCAGAAAATCTTAAGAGACTATGGAGAAACAAGCAACCGATGCAAGGCGGTAAAACTGGTGATTTTACAGTTCGTTTAGCATCGCCTAAATTGTCTATCCAAAATACAACTAATTTGGCATCTCAAATGGAAATAGACAAGTTGCCAACAACAACAACTACAACTACAAATACTCCACCAAGAACTGATGGATTTAAATTTCAGAGCCCCCCTCCATCTGAAAGGTAACCAGTTAAATTGTATTTGTAGTAATTATTGTATTTAATATTTTATGTATTTTCAGAGATTGTCAATCAGAAATTGATTGGTCACCACCACCACCGAAGCGTTCTAGACCTTTAACTGAGTTCTTTTATTCCAAAATTTAAATAATTGAAAATTAAATCATAAATACAAGACGGTAAAGTTGATAATTTTACATTGGTAATTAATTTAAATTTAAATGGTGGATGCGCCCGGCGAACTTTTTGATTAAAACTCTGTCACAACAATAGAATTTGGAACATTACGAATTAAGTCACCTGTATTTGGCATTAGAACATCTATATATTTAAAGCGCAAGGCGTTTTCTTTCGTAAGTCAGCTACCCTCTCCTACTGAACCGATTTGGGTGATTTTTTTTAAAAGAAAGCTCATGGGTCATAGATGTGTCATCAAGAACATATTTATAAGAATATCATATCATTGTATGGTATATTTCGAAGTGAACCTTTTTTGGTAGAGGGCTGGGAATTGGAATTATAGCTATTTATTCTACGAGCATATAATGAAACTACTATTGCACGAGTATGAAGGTTAAA
>JAZBGY010001628.1:0-18745 GCA_037414755.1 Lydus trimaculatus
ATTTCACGTTGTCAGAGTGAATGCACGTTTTCAACCAATTTCTTCGTTCAGACGTAGCAACTATCGGTGTGTTTACACTTGTGCGCTTTCAACTTACGCTTTCAATTCGTCATGCGTCAAAAAAGCATACCTCTTTTAAAATGCACAAGTCCGTTGTTTTACTATCCTGTTTAATGCACAAGTATAAACACACCCATCGTTGTCTGTAGGGATCAACATTAACGGTTCCCGGAATTCATAACACAGAAAGCTCTTTTTCTCCCATCAGAAGTGAATATGGTGCTTCTGTGTAGATATTGTTGCTTTACTGGGATTTATTCGTTATGCTTTCTAATCAATTTGAGTTATTCCAAGTTGTTTAACAATTTGACTCACATCTTTATCCAACAGCTCTCGCAAATTGTTATCTTTAACCTTCATAATGGCATCATTACATTCAACGAACGTCTTTAAATCGTCTTAACCAATACTCACACTTAGTTTTAGATGCGGCATAACTCTCAAGAATAGAACAAATGGAAGTACCTACATGCTTTTACAGCGCTTTTTCTTTGATAAATCTCGTATCGAATACAATGACACATAAATAAACACTCTATTTCCCTTGCCATTTCTAAAGTACAAAATTTCATGTTGTTTGTCCAGTTTTGTTAACCCAATTATTACTATTAATACTGCCAAAGTGTCCCATTTAAAACGATAAAAACCCAGAGGGATGATAGAATTTTAAATTAGAGCTATGTACTATAGAGTGGAAATCTGAAAGAAATACATCGATTGAAATCTGCGCAACCGTCCCCACTTTTACAACTCATATGCTATACACCACCTCAGCCGAATACTGACCGTGTCGACTGCCTGTGTATTTACTACTCTAAACAAAACACCGTATTTTTACACCTGATAAAGATAATGTCCTTACTTTGCTAAATTAATTAAAACCTTGCTATCCGGCAAGTGGAAGATTTGGGTTCGATTCTTATTGAGGAAATTTATGCTTTTTAGAGCATTTAGAGAGAACTGTTTCACACAATTAAGATAACATTCACATATGAATGTCACAATGTTCTAATTAATTCTAATTATCTAATAAGTTTCTTTATTAATACTTTTTAATTATCAAAATTAACCCATATTTTGGTGACTCTTTTGTTAGGTGACTCAATTTTTTCTATTCATGTCCAAACAACAACTATTAGAAGTAATTACAGTGGAAATATATACTTTTTTATGATCCCTGTGAGTGTCGGATGTAAATAATTAACATACAGGTGATCATGATGATGATGATGGTGATGATTCACCTGCTTTATACTGCAAGAAGTTTTATTGATGGTCATCTATTATTGGTTGTACCAAATAAAAGTAAACTAGATGGTATGGTATCGAGAGTTCAATCGCCTTACAATAATAATATGGAAATAATGATGTCGAATCAATAGTATTTTAGAGACAAATACAAAAGACACTAAAAGAAATCTAACGGATGTTTTTCAAATGTTACAAAAAAAAAAAACATCATCAACAAGATCAAAGTTATTTAACAAGTGATAACACATCTTTATTTATCGAAAAGCAAAAACAAACAAAAATAAATCGCAATTTTGCGCTTTAATACGGAATTACGCTTCGTAATTTTATTCGATCTTCTTCATTATTATTGAAAATAAATACATTTTTTTTTTTTGATATAGTAAACAACAAGAGCGAGTTTTTGTCAATATACAAAACAATAACAATAAATAAACAAAACAAAAAATTTATTTGTAATAGTTATGTTGGTAATGTTGTTGATGATCTGGATAATGATAATGGTAATGATGATGTTCTGGGTGGTTTGGATTTTATTCTTCGACTCTTTTTGAAATATCAACTCAACCATCCGCAGCAATAACAGTAACAAAAATAAAAAGATAAAAATAAAAACAAAAACATAACATAACACGAAGTGGAACAATAGCATAATGTTTATAAACGATCATTTGAATTGTGTGTGAATTTAAGTCGCACCTGTTCAATTCAAATTCAATTTATGTTAAAACACTGTAATCATTGAATTTTATTAAAATAAATTTTACAACAACAGTTGAATGTTAAAGATATAGAGAATTTGTTTGAAATATTAAAGTAATTAGAATTATCATCATAAACACCATTATTAACAATTATAGGCTTTTTTCTTCTTTTTTTTTAAATAAAGGAGTGGTCTTTTACTCAACTAATATTAACTATTTCCATCAACAATAACAACAATCTAGACAAACCAGTTTCAATTAAAATTATCCAAAGATGGTGAATGGCAATAATAAAAAACGTGACAACTCTGTATAGTTTTTTTTTGGGATTCTTTTTTGTTTTTTTGATGTATCTCCATCCTCTCTCCATTAACACTGATTTCAACATTCATTAAGATTAAAATCTGGTTAGTTTTTTCGTTTTTTTGAAATAAATTGATGAAATTAATCAAAAACCTACTCTTTTATTGTTAACAGTGTAACAAGTAAAAATGGTACAAAATCAATAATTTGTTGTCGTTTTTATTTTCTAATAGGTACACGAAATACACGCAAATCTAAAACACGGAATCTTTCTTGTAGTAGAATTATTTTAAAAATAATAATTTGTAAATGCTAGAAATTTTCGATTTAATCCAACGCAAAGCTTTACTGCTAGGCTACGATCACCGTGAAAAGTTATAACAATCGAGCGGAATTGTTAAAGGATATGGTCCGTTCCGGAACCAGTCCGCTAAAAGTTCGATCAGGTCTGCAGAAACGACCAAATGAACTTGATTCAATATGTCCAAAGGTATCTCTGTTAATATTCCCGTTTTTTATCCATTATGAACAGCGTTTTTTTTTTACGTAGCGTATTAGCGTAATGAGGAACAAGTACACCATCTATTGCAATGCTCATAATTTTTATCAAACTTCAGTAGAAATCAGATCTGGACGGATTTTTGCACCACATGCACAGATTTTATAATTCTTCGTTAGTGAACACAGCAAAGCACTATTATACGTCCTTAGCGGATTACAAAATCTGCCTCATCGGATCAGATGTCTCAAAAATTCCGCTAGTGTATGTCCAACATTACAGTTCTTCAGAAACTATATCGCCAGTTTTCTTGAAATTGATCAACGTAACTTTAAAATAAATTGGAATTGGACGCAGAGTCTGTCAAGTTAAAATAGATGGAGTGTATAAGACCGTGTTCAAATACGGCAGAAACCGTGCAGATTACGTCCGCGCGATTTCCGAGACGGATCCTATTTACATTACCGTCTGTTCACACTTGTCCGCACAGGCCGAAGATCTGCAAATCAATCGTAGGAAAATAGATCCGTGACTGACTAAAATGTAGCTTCCATGACGCTTGTATATCTGCGCGGTTACCGCCGTGTTTGAACAGGGTCTTAAAATACGTGAAAACTCGGTATTTCCTAAAGTAGTTATGGTCTCAGTTTCTGTTTAAAATACACAGGCAGTTGACACGGTCGGTGTTCGAGTGAGGTGGTGGGGGTTTCATAACAACACAAATACAGTACATGAGTTTGTAGAAGTGGGGACGATTAGGCAGTTTTCGAACGATGTATTTCTTTCAAATATCCATTATAGATTTTTTATTATTACCTGATTATTCAAGAGAGAGAGACTGAAGTAGCAAAATTTATTCAGTGGAACTTGTGAATAAATACATCATTGTGATAAGCGACAAAACTATATCGACAAGAATTTAAGACTATCTTGATAGACTTTTGCAGCTGTCCAGTAAGACGAAGCAAATTGCATAATTATAAATAGCAGTTCGAGTTGTAGATATGAATTTGAAGAGGGTATCCCACGATGTGGATAAATTATTTTATATTGAAACAAAACAACGAAACTCTACTACATAAACTATAATCTTACTAAATTACCGTTATAGTTATTTTATCAAATTAATTCATTGTAATTAACATGTTTTAACGATCATCACCAGAAGCATTAAAAAATTTGAATACACAAGATACTCTGAAGACACACAGCTGTTACCTTGGCCACTTTGGCTACTATAAATAAATGGATGGAATTTTGCAAATTATTTAGAAGTGAGAATATTTTTCCGTAAACAATAGCAACAAGAGTGATAATACAAAATGGGGTGTCTATGTAAAGATGTATCTTCAAACTGTCCCCACAAAATAACGAAAAATACTGTTTAGGTACCTACAAACATTCACCTTTTAAACAACAACAATGCATATCTTAACACAGACGCGCCTTTAGTTAAATTAAATCTTACCAATTGTGTTAATAAAAATCGACAAGATATAAACAATCAGGAACAGTTCTTTTTTGTTTTGTTACATAAATATTCTTATTTATTATAGAAACAATAATTATTTATTCAAAAGTAATTTATCAATCAGTTAAACCGTAACCTATCCAGTATTCTTTTGCTTAAAACGTCCTATTGTTATCTAAATTTCAATTTAACTGTCATTCTGATTATATATCCATAAAATAAGTGAATAGACAATTATGCAGAAGAAAAAAATTAACAAGATTCTTAAAACGTAAAAAAAAAAAATATAAGGTTATTATAAGTTTTTTCTTTCAAAAGAAAATAGATTTATTTATAAAGTTCTAATTTTATCCCAAAAAACTTACTCTGCCAAAACATTTGGAATGCTCAAAATTTTACCAAGTTTAGTCATATTTTTTCTTTCTGTAATGTCCTAATGATGCTTATTCATAGTGAGTCTATTTTCGTTTTGGTTGTTTTATCTTTAAGATAATGTAAGAATGCTGTCTAAAAAAAATTATTGATACCAGAGTTATCTAATCCAGCTGGAAACGGTTTGTCGGAAGTAAACACACAGGAATATGACAAAAAAATAGTGAAATCTAGTATATCAATTTTTCTTGCAGTACCCATTTTAAAATGTATCTGTTAGGCTCAAAGACCGATCATAACGCGTTATGGTTTCTGAAGTTCATCCACAATACAAATTTCGGATTGTAGCACTTGCAAAAACGAACACAATGCGTGTTGGCAAACTCAAATTGGATTCAAAGGGATATTTGTTTCCTGGGTGACTCGTCAACGGGGTAATGTAAACCAACCACGAATTTCTCTTAAGAGTACGCTAATCATAGCTACTAAAAAGACAATATTTTATGATAAATTAATTGAGTTGATGAGGACCAGCATTGATCACAGTATTTTTTATTAATAACGAGCGGTACGCGTTGTAGCATTTCTGCATTACCACAACAGCGTAGTAGTCAAATATTAAAAGAACCACCACACAAATATCGCTTTGTGGCCATTATCTGTTTGCCAACAGGCGTTGTGTTCGCTTTTGCAAGTGCCACAACCCGAAATTTGCATTGTGGCTGAACTTGAGATGCCATAACGGGTTGTGGTCAATTTTCTCGTTCAGTGAACGGTTTCAGTCTCTGAGCCTAACATATCTACTGCAGTAGGTGTATATTGGACAGCTGTCAAAAGGACGTCATAACAGATGCAAACGCCTACCTCAGTATAGTCTGTTAAGTGACTTAACTTTAAACAAGTCCAATACTCAAAAGTACCTATTTTGGGTTTTTGTCATGACAAATTTTAAATCTTTATTTACGGTGGCAAGATTTTGACCATTTCCATCAAGTCCTCTATTATGAACTAATTTTATTATTTTACTGGCTCTCTTAAGACATTCAACAGACTATACATTATACCCATTCTCACTATATTATAGTCAAATCGACTATATCCAAACAGAGCGGTATTCTCTATTTAAAATTACAACCAATTATATTCCAACGTTTATTAGATTTGGAAAATCAACCGTGATATTACATCTTGAAAGTCAACTAATATAAATAAGTACCTACACATTAGTAAAACGTTTGAGTAGACTCTAATAAAACTAAACTACTAATAATCTTGTTAGATACCTACATACCTACAAATAATTACCGTAATCATTCATCCAATTACTCTACTCCTTCACGATTAGAAATATTTATGATAATTAAAAACAAATAAACGTATAGTTTGTTAAATGACTTAAAAAATCCAGTAAAATAATAAAAATTAGTTCACAATAGATACAACAGCAAAGAGTTGATTGGGCATAGTGAAATTCCTATATATTTTTAAAGAAACTTCTCTTCAGTTTTGTGGTCATGACAAATGTTGAATATTGATTAACAGTGGCAATATTTCACCATTTCCATCAAGTCCTTGGTGCTGTATCTATTGTAAACTAATTTTTATTATTTTACTGGGTCTCTTAAGTCACTTAACACACTGTATATATTAGGTATATTTTTTCATAAACCTCTGTTAAGACATTGTTATCTATTTACATATTGATGTTATTCTTTGAAAAAAGAGAAACAACAAATATTAAGGAACAAAAATTTCCATAAAACTTCAAAACTCCCTCATTGTAAAACAATAACAAGGAACTACTTTTAGTTTATTATTATATCGGTTAAGCAAAAAAAGAAAAAATATTGTTTGGATTAATGCCAGCTGGATTTAACAAAACTGTCATCCATTAACATATAGGAAAATAACATCATAGAAGAGAGGAAAAAAAATCGGAATAAATTCAAAAGAAAAAAAACCCACTACAAAGTCTTAATCATCGTATATCAACAAAAATATTTAAAACAGAAAAAAAAAACCTAAGTAAAACATTGTCATAGCTGCTGGTTCATATGTTTATGACAGTGTTAATGTAATTTTTTTGTACGTATTTTATTATGATGGGAGTAGGTTTTTTCTGTCAGTAGTTTTCAAACAATCCAGATGTAGAAGCTGTTACAAACTGTTTTGTTTTTTTTTTTGTTGCTTTTAACAATTTTTTGTTTTCAGACAACAATTAAAGGAATTTGTTATTGGAATTTTTTACTCATAGTTAGGTACAAGGGAAAAAAAATAAATTAGAATTGCTGCTAATAAATTGTTTTAAACAACCTACTGTTTGCGCCAGGTATAAATAACGAAATAATTAAGTTAGATGAATGATGGATTTTTTGACAAAGTGTTAAAAAAAAATATGTCAAATTTATCTACACCGTTGGCGTGTTATAGACCTCGATAGATCATATTAAAAGAGCAAACGAGGAAGGGGAAAAAACGAATTAAAACTATGACTCAGGTAGTAAAATTGGAAAAAAATAGGAATTTTTATTAGTCACTCTGTTTGAAAGAAATGAACGAAAGGAATAATTTTGTTGTTTTGGTGCTTTTTTACCCATTTAAAGTATTTTTATAATAATACTGCTTGGTTTTTAACTATTTAGAGTTTACAATAATACTTGTTTCAAATAGAGATTAAAAGGTTGTTCAGACACGGCGGATAACGCGCGATTGAAACCGCCTAAAAATTGGTAGCTGTTCAGACACGGCGGAAACCGCGCGGATATACAAGCGCCATCCAAGCTACATTTCAGTCAGCCAGTATTATATGTTGGCATACATTTTCAACATGCGGAAACCGCCTTGCAACCAAACGATTTAATTGGATCCTGTAGTAATACAACCATGCGGCATCCGCGCGGATCTGTTTTCCTGCGGTTGAGTTGCCGATCCTCAGTCCGTGCGGACAAGTGTGAACAACTAGGTATATTTAGTGAAGGATTTAGGCCTAGGCCGCCACAGTTTGAGGGGCGGCAAACTTTGGGAATAGCTAAAAATTCAAAATTTAATGAGTTTTCTGCCGATTTTGAGAACAATTTTTATTGCTATCTGTCTCACTGTTACTACTCAGAAATGTTTATAAGAAATGTTATATATCGTCTAACACATTTCATCTAAGAAGATAGAAGAAACTACAGGTAATAGGACAGTCTTAAGGGTAGGTAATCTCACAAATATTCTACGAGCTATCTCTCTTCAATCCAAACAAAGGCTATAAAACTGTCTCGATTCTTGTAGTTTCTTCTACGTTCCTAGATGAAATGTTTCAACCTGTATGTATTTCTTGACATTATAATAAGGGCGGCACATCAGAGCGGGCCTAGGGCGGCATCACAACCAAATCCGCTCCTGGGTATATTACGGTAATGTAAATAGGGTCCGCCCCGGAAACCGCTGTGTATGAACAGGGTCTTAATGTTAAGTACATATTTTTTGGGAAGAAAAACAAGTTTCAAAATTGTATTATCCGGTAATCCTACACGAAACATCATACAATTAACGACAATTCCAATATGAAGAATTTAAAGAATGATTGCTAATGCCACCCTTTTTACTATCATCCCTGAGGGTAATTTTTCGAACAGTAAATAATCAAAGGCTGCGTATTATACAAACTTGGGGATTTCCCATAAGTTAGAATGAGATAAATAGAATATAAACAGTATTTAATCGAGAATGTCGATCTTTTTCTGATACATTTACCCGTTGATGTTTCTCCATGATTTTAATGATTTTTATGAATGAAATAGAAAGTTCTAAAAGTGGGGTGGAATTCTTAAGGATATCGACCATTCATTTTATATTTATCTCATTCTAACTTATACGAAACGGCTAATAGTGAGTAATGCAATCTTTTATTTGTATTAGAAACGCCAAGTCTGTATATTTTTTCATAATATGAGATTATCTATCGTTAATTGATCAGTAATTTCCGAAACAAATGTTTAATAGTTTTTTAATCAATTATCAAATAATGATACGCTCTTCCAAAAAGAATTTAAGACAGTCATTTGAAATAAAAGCAATTAACTGAATGTCTATACATTACAAACAATTATTTTGACTGTGTGCATTTCCTATTAATAACAACCGAAATTGTTATTACAAAATTAACCCGTTTTTTATCAATAGTTCAACCTTTTATTGTTTAATACGTTCAGTATGAAAGACATCAATTGAAGTCTTTTGGTTTCTTTCGCTGGTGCTCAATACGTCAAAGTACTTGTTGATGGATGAACACACCTCTGTAAAGGTCAAATCTACCGCCCAAATGTCGTCTTATCATATCTGATAGAGAAGCAGGTTTTTATTCCTCAAATTAAACCAATTACTACACAAAAACAAAAGAAAAATTTGTTAGCACCTGGCTAAAATCTTACTACACTTGGCGTGAGCAGTCAAATCGAAGATTAAGTCTGTGTTTCCACTAGGTTGACTAGATAGGAAGTGAAACTAGTAATAAGCACAGTTTTGCACAGTACTGTACGAACTATGTCAGAAGATATTTTGTATGACTACAAAACATAGCGAGCTAACTCGCCAATGAGTAACGAAAAAAGCATCCCTGTCGTCATGCGCACTAGCCCAGAGAACTTCAAGTTATTTATTACACTGAGCAAATTTTTTAGCAGCTTGTAACATGTAAACATGCTGAACATGGAACTAAACACAAGAAATTTTCTGGAGCTTTAGAGATTCCCTGTAATCCTCGAATTAGTGCATAACTGTTTGAGAGCAAAAATTCGACAAAAAATGCGATTCTTTAGCTCTACGTTGAAAAAGCTCAGCAATTACTGACCGAAAAAGTGACACTTTTTTAGATAGTGAACAGGAGAAGTGTGATAGCATCTAGCACGCAAAAAAAATGTACACAAAAACATAGAAGAGCTTTTCAGTAAGAGAAAGATCGATACTAACTTAGCTATAAACTTTATCGCTTTTGCTTCCAGCATCTTTCTATTGAACACATAACGTACAACAAAAGAATTAAAAAGGTAATTTGAGTAATATGGGCGAGTCTGTACAAGTTGGTGAGAATATTTTCCTCTGCTATCTGAACAAAACGAATAAATCACCTGCTAGATAGGGTGTTTACACTTGATCAATAGACTGACTAGTGTGAGAAAACTTGTGGAGTTTTCCCAACAATTTTCCAGCATTACTATTTACTGACGTTTTTTTTTTTTACCTAATAGAAACTTGCATAGATTTTCTCGAGTAGTGGAAATACGATCTAAAAACAACAACCTTTCAATTATTCTAATTATCAAAATCTATTACTAGGACATTTATGAAAGTTAATCAAATCGGATTAATTAAACACAACTATCAATATTGTGTAAACTGAAACTATTTAATTTTTTTTTGTAATAAATTTTGTAGATTTGATAGTTGCGGGATTAAAAGAAAATTTCTAAACTTTCTCTCTCTCGCTCTCCACTTCTATCGAATCTTAATAAAACAAAATTTTTATCTCCAAATCAATAATTTCAAATAAATCAATCTTAAAATTTCGTAACAGAAAAAAAACAAATGCAATTAATGATAGTGAAATGAAAAACTGTAGTGTTGTCAAACAACAAAGGTTAAAATTCACATAAATCGAACACAACAAATTACCCACGGCAAGATAATTCATTCGTTATTCTTTTTGTTATAACAAAGCATCTCACTCAATCAAGATGTTTTATCAACGATCATCATTATTAAAAGAGAAACGTTTCAAATTTTTTTGTTTTTTTGTTTTATATGAAATAACTCTAGATAATAGTGATTCGACTTACTTTTGATTGGGCATCGTTTTCTTCTGTTTTAATTTCATCTTGTTGTTGTTGCTGTTGTGGTTCTTTATGTTGTTTTTGTTGTTTTCTAGCTTCCTGTTTCTTTTTAGTACTAGGACTTTGTTGATTATAATTATATTTAAAATTTTTCCCATCTTGTATAATAAAATTACGTCCAACTGCACGTTTTGTACCAATACGTAAAATATTTTTGAAATCAACATCAACACTTTCAATAACTGTATGTGATTGTCTTATATATTTTTCAATTGATTTTATTGTTGAACCATCACGTTCACCTAATTCACGTACAGCTTTAGCAACAACTTTACTTAAATCACTATTTTTATCAATATGTAATGTACGATTTTGTAAACCACCAGGATCTTTATATGAACTTTGTCCTTTATTAAATACTTTAAGTACAACACATTCTTTTACAGCAATTTCTAAATGTTCAGCAACAACATCTTCATGATAATTGTGATGTTGACGTATTGCATGACATATACGTTCAACACTGGGACGTTGTTTCTGTGAACGGATTTTACGTATTGCATCTAATATCCAACGGTCCCATACAGATTGGGGCACCTCCTCTGGCTCACACATGATCTATAAACAGAATTCTAATTACTAATCAATTCACAAACCAGATGTTTATTATATGAATCATATTGTTGAAATAATGATTGCCTTTTTTATTGACTAAATATGCAAATTAAAAAGTAATGACACTTAGAAATAATAGAGCACTGTGTGTTTTACAGAACAGGTCGAAGTTACACACAATTATAATTATTAAGGCTATGAGTCAAGGCACTAGAAGTCTTTGAAAGGTTCTGTTAACTATAAACAGGGCCGATCTTGTTGGTATTTGATTGAAAAAAGAGGCGAATCAGATTCCTATTCATAATAATTTTGGATTAATAAAAATTTTGTATTGGAAGCTCTCTAATGGAGAAACACTGGACAAGCATTGGTTCATTTACTCAGAATCTGTTAATAAAGTGTTTTATTCTTTTTTGTAAACTCTTTAACTTAAATGTAATATCTTTTCTAATAATAAAAGGCATTAATAATTGGATATATAACATGTCAACTATTTTAGGAACTTATGAGTAAGCTACAGACCATATTAAGTCATTCAAAATGTGATTTGAAGCATAAAAAAGATTAATAGTTCTGATTATAAATATACAGTATGATCTTATCACAAAAGGCAAATACACACCACAACCTTATTTAATGAAATAATCAAATGCAACTGTCAAAAACCTAAATGGAGTTACCCAAAGTATCGTTCAGCTATACATGCATAAGTATAACAATTTGGGTTGGTAGGGGTAAGGCGGGTAAGATGACGAATTGAATTTTTCACGAAAATTATTATAGATAGAAACTCCAATCCTGCATTATCAAATAGCTCTAAGGACGAGTTACCCGTCACACGTCAAAAGATTTGCACTTCGTAATTTGTGTGATTCACAGTACGCGAAAAAGTGCTTTTGACTGGTTCCGATGTAACTTTTGGGTGCTGCTTCGTAAGGGATAGCGTTTATTGAGTTAGTATTTTAGGTTTATACATGTGATATTCGTAAAGTCCTAATCAAAACGTGTCCAGTGATGTATAATTTTAACTTTTCTGATGAATTGACATCCTTCATTGTTTGTTCGAAATCAAAATGACGATGTCGGGTAAGATGACGAACCTCTCCCTACTAATTCATGAGTTGGTTATTTTACCTCGCCGCCATGTTTATTGCATTAATAATATTACACTGCATCATTTGAGGTGAATAAGGAAAAATTAAATTGTGGTTCCAATGTTTTATGTGGAAGCTCTGGGCCGATTCCGCCTGTACTACCTGGGCTATCCATTGCCCATGGAGATGCGATTATTGCACTACCAACTGATTTCATTTTTTAATGTTTTTCGTTTGCTTGATGCTGTTTCCTTATTTTTAAATAGTTGTTTGATAATGTATGATGTTAAACTGCATTGTTGTCTCAACCCGCACGGTCGGGTAAGATGACGAAAATTACATTTTTTCCTAAAATGAAATTTTTGTGTCTCAAACTTGAGAAATATAATTTTTTTAAAAATATCACGTTAAACTAGAGAGTTGTACGAAGATTTTGCTCAAACAATAACCCTCGTGCGACGACTATTAAGTTCAGGAAAAATCGCCAAAGCTTAAGTTCGTCATCTTACCCGCCTTTCCCCTACTCTGTACCGAAATATCGTAAGTGAACTTCTGAATCTTTCCCAAAATGTGGATACGTACTGTACATTAATTCTATTATACAGTGTGTTCGGTTATTTGTAAACAAACAAATAATAATGAAATAGCAAAAGTGCGTTTGTAGGTATTTAATATCCTCTGAGAGATGGAAAGAAATGACTTGTAGCTTTCAGAAATTATACGGTAATGAATAAAGAAACACTACAGCTGAAAGTTCCGAATCAGTAGAGCACAACAATTTTTTTGAGTAAAATATCGAAAAAGATGCAGAATTAAAGCGTATGTTTCTTTATTGCTCCGCGAGCACTCAAACGGAGCACGGCCGGAATACGTCAAAAAGCTGTCAGAGTAAATTAGCTGCTCTAGAATTTGGGAAATGACTTGTGCGGCTTTTCTAACAGCGAGTATAAATTTAGCATTTGCAAATTATTGTGGTCTCATACGTCGTCCAATGTCGACTAGAAGCGTGAAAGGATATTCAAACATTTGACACTCGGGGAATACTAAAGAAAAGACTTAAGAATACTCAAATGGCGATTTGAGTAATACAGAAACACACGTAATCTAGGCGACTCATTAGTCTCGATTACATTGGGCAAATTTAGTCGCTGCGATCAAATTCGTTTAAATTAGGACTACGCAATATTCGTATCACTCGTGACAAATGAACAAGTTCGCTTTTTTCGCTCTAGCCCTGATGTTGGTGTAAAATAGAAGTCACTTGTTGCTGAGCGTCTGCGAATTGAGTAGATGACCAGACTACTATTGTCACTATAGATAGACTTTAGTAACTGGGCCGTAATATACCGTAAAATTTTCAAGAGGAGGTTCATAGGGAGAAAACCACCATTAATCAGTCTTACGATTTTGAAACAAATTGAAGTGAAATGAAGAGAAAACACGTGGTCAGAGGGTGTTTCTCTCGATCTCACTTCTACTTATTTGACAGCCATAGGCTAGGACCAGTTGCTTGTGTTTTCCTATGAGCCTATTCTTGAACATCTCACGGTATGAAGTGATTTTAGTTGCTGTATTTTTACGTTTTCTACATTGTGTAGGTCGACATTGCATGTGTCACATTGACGCTTTTTCATCAGATCTAAACAAATAGAGGTCAATGACATGACACGATTATACTTACTAGAAAACAATTGGCACTGAATATATATGATGCTGATTTTGATTTGTTGTTCTTTTATTTTTTAGATAAATTATGAATCAGCCGAAACTACAATTTCCAAATTTTTTAGGGAAACAAAATAAAAACACAAGGATAGAGAGTATTCTGTATAAAAATGACGTGATTTTAAAATGGGCCTTATCGATAAAAGCGGCTTAGGCAAAGTCAGGCCAACTGTCTAAAGTTGTTCCGTATCTATCCTTCCAAAGACATCCCAATATCTCAAAAACAGTACATAGCAGTCCCTTTTAACAGGAGGTCGCACTGTATTCAGAAGAAAGCAAAAAAAGAGAGGGTTGCCATTAAAAAAAAAAAGTTACAATGACGTCATAGCTCAAAAACACTAATGTGGAAAACAAATTTTTGTCATTTCTGCTCTGAAAACAAAATCAACCGGTTTCGGCGTTTTTTTTGAAAAAAAACGTTCAATAAACAATTTATGCGGGACTTTTGCACCATCCTATATTTAACAATCAATACACACTAGATATTATTGAAGAATTATAAAAATATAAATAATCGACCATGAACCATACAGAATTGTATTTGAAAAAAGAGAATAAAAAAAAAAAAACAACAGACTGATGATGGAGATCACCTTGATTGCTATCTATGCAAATTAATTTCTAACAATTATCTGATTCCTTTTATATTTTAATTACGAAAATTTCAAATTATTATGAAATTCTCATTACATTACATAATAATTATTAATTTTTTATTTTTTATAAATAATAACAACAATAATAATCAAAAACAAATTACCTATGTACGTAAAAATACAAATTATTGTTTGATATTATCTTTCATATACCGGGTGTTCGACCAAAACTAAACATATAGAAAACGGGCGTTTTCGAAAGAAATTAAAGAGTAGCTTCACATCAAGACACCTCAGCATTGAGTCACTTTTCGTGTGCGATGTCTGCAAAAGAGCCAAACGAAAAATTAATGAAAACAAAGGTGACAAAGGTCATTATACAAATTACAAAGTGAAGTTTGGTCCTTTTGCAGACATCGCACACGAAAAGTGACTCAATGCTGAGGTATCTTGATGTAAAGCTACACTTTAATTTCTTTCGGGTGTTTATAGTTTTGGTGGAACACGCTGTATATATTTTTATAAATAACATTAATTTTCATTTTAATAAAAGATTAATATTTAAATAAATAATACCGGATATCCTAACAATTTTTATTTGTTAATTATAAACTAATTAATTTCAATCAATGTCATATAGGTATATTTTTGAATGAAATTTGTTCGTAATAACTGTTACTCGTTATAACAGTATTAAACTTTCATATTTTATAAAATTCATTCATTAAATACAAACAGATGTCGATATTAAATCAAAAAAAAAAATAATAATTGAAAGTTGTTGAACTGAAAACTCTAAATATCCGTAAATGTAACAAAAACATACCAATAAAAACGTAAATAAATAAATAAATAATTGTAATAATATTAAACACACCTCAATTGTTAATAAACACACCTTTGTTGATTGTTTTTCGGTAAAAAATACCAATTAAAAACAATATTAGATAATCATGGAACATGCAGGAAATGTCGAGTATTTTCTATAATTTTCCATATTAAAAGGTTATCTCAAGAAAATTCTAGAAATTATTGCAAATTAATCCTTAAATCCCGCACGAAATTATTTATAATTAAATATTATTGTTAAAAATCATTGTAGACAACAATTGTCAATTTTTAAGGTTATGTGTGTATTGACAGTTGCCGGATTCCATAGTTTACTAGATAGATTAATTGTTCTATATGTATGTGTGTGTCTATATACATATATATAAAAAATTTCCACATACCTGTCGATTATTAAGAATTTTAGAAATTTTTCTTCAAATTTTCAATAAAATAACCACCGTTTCACCGTCGCTTATAGTTATTTCGAGGAAATTTAACAAAAAAAAATACACATAAATCCCGCCAAAAAAAAACAACAAAATTAACCATAAATCAAAACACAATAAAATCCAACACTATAAACAAACAAATTATTATAAATTTCCACAATAATATTAATAAAAAAAAATCGTAATTGTTATTGTTTTGATATTAAATCAAGTTAGTTTTGGTTGAAACAAATGAAATACAGGAACCCGTCGGTAGCCATCTTGATATGATTTTACGACGAATGCTGTGTTGTTGAAAGAGACACAGAGACAGAGAGAGAGTGAGAAAGAGAGCGTATTAAAGTGAATGTATTTAATAAAATTTTTGTTGATTTCAATAATTCCCGTTTTATAACCACAAAAATTAATTTAATTTTCCAGAATTAACAATCAATTTGGTTGGTTACTTGATGTGTTGTATGAAATTGGAGAAGAAAATTTTTAACGATAACGCAAAAATGACGTAATAATTGACGTTTCAAACACTGGACACTACAAATACACACACATATTTACAATTTACATACACATGCATATGTATTTACACACACACACATACACACGCACATTTATATATATATATGTATGACAACGGTTTTGTATCAGTCCGGCGGCAACGTTTCGTCGTTGTTTCTATGTTAAGTCATAGGCCGTCTGCGATTTAACCGCCACCGTCGCCCATCGTAACACCACCACATTCCATCATTTTACGTTTTCCTTCAATTTCTCGTGTTGTTTTCTTATAAATTTGATGTAATTTATTATCAAATATCTTATTGTTGGTTTTATTTATTTAACAAAAGAAAATTTCACACATAATTCGATTATTATTAATTCACATTATTGATTGGAAAAAAACATTAAAAAAACAAAACAAAAAAAAGAAAACAGCATACGATTAATTCAATTATAATAGCCATAATTCATCGCAATATAGACACATCACAACAAAAGGTTAATATTGTGACAAAATGGCCAAGTGAGATGTGCGCGCGCGCGCGCGCAACGCACACATACACACATCTATATCTATTTCATTTTACATGATACACACCTGCCTTAACACATACATATACAAATATACACAATATATTTAATGAATCTATCTTTGTCTGATTCATTAATTCCAAATAGACATTTTATTGCACTTTGATGATTTCAATGTGTATGTGTGAATGTATAGTCCCTGACAAGATCAAATACTGGCAATAATACGTACTTCCGTTGTTAATACCCGGACTTGTGATGTTGATTATTTAAGGAGTGGCGGGTGGTAAGGAGGGTACCAAATCACGAATTGATCAAGAGGCATACGATTTGTTTTATTGTCGTTTCGATTATGTTTTGTTTTATTGAGAAAAAAAACAATTGCACATAAAACAAATGAATAATTAATAATAAAATACCAATTGTTTTCGAATTAATTCAATAAAATTCAATTTTTAAATCATTTGAATAATTTCCCATTTTATTTTTTCTGAATTCGAATCAATATTAATAATTTTCAAATAATTATTAATTATTATTTTAAATTCTTGCCGCCAATAATTAACAATTCTGTTAGATAAACGGCGACATCTAGTGACAGTTCTATAATTCATGTTCGAAGAATTCTGTAATAGTTTGAATTTAGTTGTAATTGTTGATAAATTATTTAATAAAACACTGTGTTTTTTCATAAAAATATACTTTGATAGTTATTAAATATTTGTTTTGTAATTCTAATTGGTTTAATAGTTTTCTTGTACAGAATATTTTTATAGCGTCATCTAGTCGACGATTTTATAACATAAGGTCAACCATTTAAAGACGGGTCCACATCTGACAAACGATTACAAACGCAGTTGAATATCAACCAACTTAAGCATTAAGCAGATTTATAATAATTTAGACTATTCGCGTTCAATTGAACACGCAACAGTTTGCGTGAGAAGACGCTGTGTGAGGCATTCTTCTTCACATGGTATTTTGAACTCTCCAACACTAGTCCCTATCTTAATCGCGCCATTTCTCTGTTTCAATTGGTGCTCTTACACATACATATCTTTCTGCAATAATGTATTTTATACTGAAAGATGATGAAGAGAGTGTCACATTGCCTGTCCTTCGGTTTCCACACCTTATCCGTTCACGGAACCATTCCAGTTAAAATTCAATCGATACTCGCGAAAAAGAACGGTTTTCGTAAAGTCTAACGCGGTTGTAAGAGCCATTACCTGACGTATGTGAATGTGACTTTATACAACACGTTTCACGCGATGTAAGCGTCCGAGTAAAGCCGGTTAATCACAGATAAATGCTATGTCCGTAGAATTGTTTGTGTTCCCCTTGACTAAACGTGATAAAAATCAGTGAGCTGAAAGATAGGCGCAATGTTGTTATTACTACATTAACCGTCGGTTTATTAACGGTTTTTGAATAAAATAGCAACAAAACGTCGTTGATAGATGTCTTCTCTTATTAAAAGTAGAAATCGTTATAACGTGTCGACAGTGGGGACAAGTGGGTGTTTTTGTGTCGGTTGTCGGCTTAGATGAGCGTCGAGTATTTTCTTTAGTCATAGCAGATTTTTGCCTGATTATTATCTTTTACCGGGTACTTATTCGTTTGAGTTTCTTCTTTTTTTATCAACCATAGAAAAGTACTAGTAACAAAAGTAAATTGTTAACTCTCCTGAAGACAATTTTTTGATGTAACGAGGTTTGCGCAAACCTACTTGCACTGTGTGGACGCCGTACGGTGTTCTGTCTTTATTATCCAAAGTATACAGGGTTGGTGGCTCAAGTGTCGCAGTGATTCGAGATCGAACATTTTGTAGAGAAGGGACAGAAATAAAAGTTTTAAGAACGTATACGATGACACCTCAGTAGTACCTTGGGGCAGTCAAAAAGGCAGTACACGTTCTTAAAACTTTTATTTC
>JAZBGY010001629.1:0-14545 GCA_037414755.1 Lydus trimaculatus
TCATCATCATCATCTTTATCGTTATCGTTATTGTTAATGTTTATAAAGCTTTCACTAATATTATTATTACTTTATTGTATTATTTATCGAATGAAAAGAGAGAGAAAAATGTTGTTATTGTTTATTGTTATAAAATTAAGTTCAATAAATGACTGAAATTGAATGGAATGATGAATAATAATAAGTGATACTAAATTAAATTTCTGATTGATTTTGTTCCACAATAATTCCAGATAATTTATATTGTTTGTTTGTTTTTTCTTTTTGAGAAAAAAAGTGTATAATTTACAAATCTGTGTTATAATAAATGTTTTATTTATAATCAAATAATTTTGGTTTGTTAAACATAAGAATGAGTAAATTATCCAATTTGATGATTTTTCAAGACGATCATTTTGTAAATTGGTTATTTAGATACTTAATGGTTTCAATTCGTGTTGAATAAATTGGTTTATATACGGATTAGTTATTGAATTGCCTTTTTGGAAAACAACATTATTCAATCATTGTTATTATTGTTGTTTTATATTGTATTTTGTTTATTATATAGTGTGTATGTGACGCTGGTCGTCGCGACGACCGCCCCTATACGGTAGGCGGTCCTAAAATTGTTATCTCTCTCGCAGATATCGACCCCGCCTTCCGTGTTATCCAGCAGTTTGTTAACTGTTGAATTGTTTTAGAGCAGGTAGGTAGGTGAGTTCGCGCGTCCGCGGGTTGAGTGGGGTGCCAGTCTACAAAGGTGCCGCTGACGGCTGACTAAATGCCTATCTTTAAGGTGTCAGGCCAACACAAATGAGTTTCCTTTAATTATAGGACCAACTCGTTTCTGTATTAGGCCGCCAATGCCGACTATATATAAACTAAGACAATATTTATTATATACTATCTCTTTCTATATTATATTGTTTATATATAGATTGTTTAAAGTCTTTGATAGATTCGATCAAGTCTATAAGGCCTTGCCCCTAAGCAAACATATCATGAGGTAAATTGCCTGCCTACTCTTCTATCTAGCGTCCGACCAATTGTACTCGCTCGGCTGTGATGACTTTAAGATACACAAAGGCATTATAAAACAAAATCATTTATAAATTACATGTTAAAGCATCAAAACGTTGTCCGCCTTAAACGATAAATTATCTTTTTTCTATACCTAACATATACAAACAACAGACCGTGTATCTATTTTAAACAAGCGGAAAAATCCAAATAAACTGAAATTTGAACAAAAACTCAATATATACCTACCTTTATACCTACCTAATTCACCACCATACAATTCTGTAAACATTATCAAATCAAATATTGATTTTTGTTTTCTACTGAAAAAAAAACAACAAAAACATAAAATATCTAACATCAATTTGAAGGATGGATTTGCACTAATCGACATTAATCCTATGTAGTTACGCCCTTATCACTTATAAAAATTCCACACCGCCACCATACTTAATATCTACCAATAGCTCTTTGTTTTAAAACCATATGTTTCTTATAAATTGATAATAAAGTTAATTCAAAACTATGTATTTGAAGTGAATTTATGTGTAATATTTGTAAATATTTTGTCACATTTATCAACCAACAATAATTCATCAATCAGAATAGATATATTTTATATAAATTATTATATAGATAATAAAATAAATTAGGTACCTACCTGCACAATATCAAGAACATATTTCACCCTTATCAAACATTAATAATGTTGTTGTTATAAATAAATAAATACATATGTTGTGAAGTCATTAGAATTCTGAAAATATTTTTTTAAATTTCAGTGTTAAATTATCTTTGTTTATAGTTAGCTTAATCACTATAACAAAATTACAATAAGATTAAGGTATACGTTGGTCATTATCTCACATTTTCTTTGTCGGTGTTTGTTTTTAAATGAAATTTTGATGTTGGATCCTAGTCACGGAAGATGAAAATTTAACAATATAATAATAAAGACATATAAAGACAAACTAGTTCTTTTTTTGTTGTTGTTGATGTTGTTGTTGTTGTTGTTTTGTTTCATAAATTGTATTGTTTAATGATGAGAAAATTATAAATGTTGATAATATTAACTTGTTACATGTGTCAAAATAATTTCTTATAATAATTGTTGGAAATTTATAAATGGCGCGTGCTATACTACTGTCTGTACCTATTTCAAAAAAAAATAAACTGTTTCTTATAATGCGTTTAAACATTTTAATAGAACGTTTATTGTTAGATTGAATCTATTCATTCATTTTTTTTATTATTATTTTTTTTTTTTTTTGAAACAAATTGTGAGACAATTACATTACAAAAATATTTCACCTGCCTGAAACGTTGTTGTGTAAAATCTTTTACAATACGGCCATTTGCATTTTAAACAGTCATCAATAAAAAGCGCGTAGCTTTCAACAAAAGCCGACATAAAACTTATCTTAGAGACTGCTTGGCGGCGAAACAAATAATCTCTTTCTTTTTGGGTAGCTAATTTTAAAAACATTCCATAAACCCATTAGATACCAGGTAAAATCACCTGTCAGTATTTCAAATTCCATTTTTGGAAAAACTATCAAAAAATTGACATAATAACCAGAGAATTGTTTGTTTAATATAATGTAAACTAAAAATTGTGGAATAGATTTCTAAATAACTTAATATAACTATATTGTTGGTGATTATTAAAGAAACTGCAAGACTTTAATCTACGCCTGTTATTCATCCGGATGTATTTATTAATTATTTAATAATAATTTGATTTGAAATTGCACTGTTGGAACGTATATAGATACTTCTGGTATCCATCTATATTGTAGAAATTTAATTAATACTTATTGTTAAATTACCCAGATTTAAATTGTTCACTGACAAATAGTAGTTGTTATTCAGTAATTTCAAATCATTATTGCGGATTTTCAAAATGTCCAATACACAATAAATTATTAACCAACAAAAGACTGTGTAGGCGTCAAATTCTATGTTAAATTATCCTGGTTATATTATGTTTGTTTAATTACTTTTAACACAACATACAGTGTAGTGAAAAATTCACTTTTATACAATCATAATTAAGGAAGTAATGAGGCTATCAACAATAAAACTAAACATCCTATACTTATAGGTATATAATTTAAACGCAAAAATTCTAAAATTCCTACATTTTCTAATTATATTAAAATTGGCATTAATTATGATTAAGTCAAAAATTTTCAATTAATATCTGTTATATTTTTATTATAAATATTTTGTGACATATGGTTAATAAATATTCTTTTTTATGTTATACCGCCTCTCTGATGGAGAGTTTAAAAACATTGCCAGTTTAGGTTTCCTAAGCATGCCAGCACGCATTGAATGCCTGAGGGTCTGCACAGGTGTTAGCGTTACAACTCACACCTCACTCACAGACTCATCAACCCCAATTACAGGGCCGGTTTCATCACAAGATTAAATTTAAGACAATACATACGTATCTATACCTATATATGTATACCTATACCTACCTCGTAAATAACATTCTATACAAGAATCATATAACCGGAAAAATTTACAATTTTGCAAATTATTCCATATGTTGTTGATGTTGTTGTTGTTGTTGTTGTTTGTAAGCAAATTACAACGTACAAATTGGAATTTTACATTATTACATATATTGGATGTAAAACTAAAAAAAATAATTGAATCTTTAATAAAAATTGAAAATTTCCTCAAAGAAACCACACAAGTATCCGTGTTATTTCATTGTCTTGTTTTTTATATTTAATTTTTTTTGTTTTAATCGAAACAATATCATCCAACTGCTAGATCAAGATTACACGGTGTTTATTGATTTTAGAAAAAAATACCATAAAATTGGTATTTATGCGGTGTTTTGGATGTTAATACCAAAACGTTCTTTTTTTCATTTTTTTCTTCTATACCATGTCTATTGTATTGATCAACGTTGTGGGGCCTTTGGTAGAAAACTTTTGTTGATAAAACATGCCTTCATTCGATTTAAATTGAAAAATATCTAAAGTTTTTGTTTGATTTAATTTCTCCACAATGATTTACAAATATTTAACCATCAATTTTTTTTTTCTTATGTTCGCTTTGTATATTTGTTATTGAATTTATATTTTTCCAAATAAAGATTTGCTAAGAATTTGTGATTTAGACGAATGGAATTTTAAATATTTATATTTAAGTCGATAAGATTTATGAGATAGTTTTTCAATAATATTTCATTCAAATGTGAATGGTTTCATTTCGTCTTTTGTATAACACACATTGTTATTTATTTATGGAGAAAATACGTATTAAAAAAAATCATCTCAAACAAATTAACCAAATTGTAATCGAACATTCACACAAATAATAGCATTGTTGGAGGGGTTGAGATTTAAAAAAAAGAAATTCTAATTTTTTTACAATGAAACCATTGAATTATTCAAATTTAAATGATATTTCCGGTTTTTATAAGTACGATTAAGTTATTTTAAGGAAAAGAAAACGAACACAAAAGCTTTTCGTATTGTCGTTTTGTAAGAATTAATTTGGCTACGTGTCAAGAATCTTTAATATCCATCTATTTCAACTAAATAAAAATATATTAAAGAAAATATAAAAAAAAAACATGAATTTAAATAAAGATTTTTGCATGTTTTCGTTACATTAACATTAATTTATTTATAATCAGATTAATATTATTGTTATTATTTGGAAATAGGGTTATATCCTGGAAATAATTCACTAAAATCAATATTTTAAATTGACTGTAATATACAACCCGTTTCACGATGATCAAACATTAAAAATCTACAGTATGTTCTATTTAGACTAACAAGCTTTTAAGGCGAAATTCATTTCACAAAACTCTAATAATAGATCGAGTTATGATGGGGCAGTCTGTATATTGTTGAATTATTTATAAAATAACCGAATAAATGGTTCAACATTTTTAGGGATTAAATTAAATCACTAGCAGCTGACGAGAGAGAAAAAAAAATGGTCTATTAGATAAAAACAGGGTCGGTTTATAATTATCGATCTGTTGTGTTAGTATTCGAAAAATAATAGTTTATAACATCGAAATTATTCGATATTATAGTATGATAAAAAATTAAATATATAGAAGACTGAACAATAATTGACTGATTAATTTTGATATTCATCAATTTAGACACCGATTAGGATTGATTGTAAACCAATTATTAAAAAAGTAATCTTGATACGATCTAAACGACAATAAATTCAGATTGTTTTTGTAAAGTTTGCAAAGAAACCATTTCCATTGTAGATTTTGTAGTGGTTCGTTCAGTGGTTAGAAATTTGATTTTTTCAATTTTTAAACCCATTATTTGCTGTAAAATCCGTATGATTTGTGGGTTTAATGTGGGAAAAATGTGGTATTGCTTGATTATCGAAATGCGACAATTTTGTTGTTAAAATAATAAAACTCACGTATTATTTAACTAATTTATTTCAAATAATATAACTAATTGAACTCTGAATACATCAAACACATTTACAAATTTAATGTATTTTATTTATATTTGTTTTATTTATATATTGGTAGTTTCTTCAGATGATAAAGATGATATTTCAATATTACTATCATTATTTAATTTATTCTGTGATATTGAATAATGTGAAAACTTATTTTCTATAACATTCTTTTTATCACATTCATTTTCAGTCTCATAATTTATATTAATTGTATTGAGATTTTTCGTTAAACAAAATGGATATTGAATTGGTGGTATTGGTAATATACCATATGGATAACTAATTAATGGATATACTGGACTACCTGCCATTATAGGTGATGGTCGAAATATTCTATTATTATCATCAATTGTTTCTATTGTATTTATTGAACGTATTGCTGCAGCATATTGTAATACTGCAGCTTGTTGTCTCATTAATAAATCATTACAATTTTGTAAGTCTTGTGTTGATGTTGATAGTGGATTTGTTGTCATCATGTTGATCCATGGAAATTGCGGTAAAGATGAAAGTTGTGTTGTCGTTGTTGCTGTTGATGTTGTTGTTGTTACTGTTGTTGTTGTCGTTGTTGTTGTTGTTGTTAGATATCGTGGTTCTGTTGGTTTATTTTCTGTTTGTATAATACTATCAATACTGAATGATTTCGTTGTTGTTGTTGTTACTTGGGGTTGATGTGGTTGTATTGTTGTTGATGTTATTGGACATAATTGACCAACATTTGTTGCTGGATTTGTATTATTTGTTGATTGTCCAACATTTAAAAAGGAACTACTTAATTGTGATAAACTTTCTAATTCTTTATTAACATGTCTTGGTAATTTAAAACGTTTACGTCGTCGAAGAAAACTACCATTTTCAAACATATCATATGCAGCTGGATGTAATGCCCAATATGATCCTTTACCAGGACAATCTGGACGTCTTGGTATTTTTATAAAACAATCATTAAATGATAAATTATGTCTTAATGAATTTTGCCAACGTTGTGTATTTTTACGATAATATGGAAAATTATCTGTTATAAATTTATAAATATCTGATAATGGTAACATTTTTTCTGGAGAATTCCATATTGCCATTGCCGTTAATGATATATAAGAATATGGGGGTTTCTGATCACCATAAGAACCCCGTGATGGTCTTGGCATTTCTGTAAAAACAATTAATAATAATAATAATAGTAATAATAAATAGAATTAATATTAACAACATTCTTAGTATTAAATTGAATTTACTTTGAACATTAGTTCTAATTTGAATTTTTACCCGCATAAAACCTGCAGAATTTCCGTTAAATACCGAAACGGAAAAAAAAATAATAACTGGAAATAATAACGAATAATAAACAATCTATTACAAAACTTATTAGTTATCCACAGTTAAAAAAAATTGTATGTTGAATGCTACACCTGTAACTTTATGTGCTTACATAGGTATATAATGTTTATACAAGCTATAGTTAGAAATAAATTTTATTTAATCCACCTGATATACAAACCCTGTTCATTTATAACAAAAAAATAAATAATATTTTTAACGGAAATAATGCTAATGAAAATTTTACATGCCGGTATCAATGTACTGATATGTAGTAGATTACATTTACTTCTAGACATAAGCAATGCTGTAATATGATATGGCTAATGAGTAATGTGATGTATTTGACAACATAATCATACTTATGTTTATATAATTTATCTAACCAATTTATTAAGCTACCATTGCTAATAACATTTTTTTTTTGTCACTTACATTCTATATAATATCATATCCCATAAAACTGTAACGCGTGTTGTTGATTAACTTACATGCGATTAAAATCGTCACAATAATTAAAGAGAAAGCACTGTTTGTAATCTAACAAGAGAAACAATGGGTTTTAGTACAAAAGGGTGTACATCACGTGGTACAAAAATTAGAAACATAGAACGATGATATACACACGAATGTTATGTATACGTCAACAAAACTTTATCTTAATTAATATACTATTGATAATTATTAACTACAAACAGGAAAAAAAAACGAACATAAATAAAAGGTTTACTTATTTGATTAATCTAGACATATATTTGTTCGTGTAATTTTACAATATTTCAAAAGTACGATAAGAGAAACATGTAAGATATTGATCTTAATTTACAAATAAACTGATAATTTTAAAAATAATATTTTAAATTGTTACTTTATGCTGAAAATATTCCAAAAATTCTAAATATATATTCCGTATGACATATTCAATTATGAACACTGGTGTATTCATTAAGATGCTACTGTTCTGCAAAGATTCTCAAATTATGTTTCGTAGAACCTTAAGGTTCAGCGAAAAATCTCAAAACCAAGAAACTAAAGGAAAAATAATCATAGAATCTATGGTCAATTTTTCTTCATATTAGAGATCTTTTGGGTGATATACAGTATACGGCATCAAAATAGATACATAGGGAAAAGTATCACAGCTAGAAGTATTGTGGACGCCACCCATCATCCATCTCTAGTGTCGATTTTTATCTGATACAGGTGGATGGAAATGTGCCACAGCAGTTAAATTTCGTAATGTTGCTGTTGCTTCTGATAAAAATAGTAAATGTTTATCATCTGTTACAAAATATTAGTGTGATATTTAAAATCTTTAATGTATGAAAGAGGGGTGAAATTTTAAAATCCAGTTAGGCATAGGTGGGGCCAACAACCGACGTTCTTATATTTGTGGCTTACCAGAGCCGATGCTTACTGCTATGTACCTACTTTACTGTCGCATATTGTACTATAAAGGCACCGCAAATTATTTGATTGCTTTCTATACTGAAATTTGTTTTGTGAATTAACCTTTTTCTCAGTTTCAGCTTTTGCGTGATGCCATAGAGTTAAATTAAAAAAGCACCAATCAAATTGTTGTTTAAAATAAGTCACCTATCTCCTGCGACAAGTGGCATGGCAATTTGTCTCAATTTCGACTGAAGCGCTACCGCTTAGCTAACAATTGCTAAATTTAAGAAAAGAGCTAATTGAGTAATATATTCAGGAGAGTGGCCATTAAAATTGGAGTATAGGTTTACCACTGCTGTCTCTTGACAGTACTAGATGATTTTTTAAATGGTAGGTACACAAATAACTTCTAGAGGATTTGTTTAGACTTAAGCGTTTCTTATCTCATCGATGTATTTTAATTCTTGTTTGCATCCGTACAGCGCTGATTCTATAATTTCTTTAAGTGACAGAACATTGTTTACTTGGGTTCGGAGTGGTATTTCAACAAATCTGACTTACAAAAACTGAAGAATGATTCATATTTTCACGTTTAGTAATACTACATTGTCTACTGAAACTTAAGTCTTTCTAGCATGAAGAAACAATTTTTTTAGGTTTTTGCATCCACATTGGAGTTTACTTGTTCCACAATAAATAATTGAAAAATTATCAGGGCACGCTAATCACTAGTCGCTGCTTACATATGTTTACTAATTTAACAAAATCCATACTTTACACTTTTCTGTTCAAAAAATATGATTCATTTGATTATAAAAATTTAAAATTTACATTTAACGATGGCGAAGTTGCTTAATGAAAACAAACATAATAAAGTTAAACATAATTAATCGTTTTTAATGAGAGATGATGGCATTTCAAAAGATGACTTTTCTAATTTCACTGAAGATAGAAAAAAAAACTCAAATTCAACACAATTAAAGAAATAAATTACGTCAAAACGAAAGGAGAATTGAAACAACATAATAAAATAATAAATACTGAAGACGAGAATGCGGAAGCAAGAAATAAAAGGGCCAGGAATACTAATAAAGAGCTTAGGGAGTGAATTATGTGGACAATATATACAGGTAGCAATGAAATTTATAGGATATCCCAATTTTCCCTTGTATTAACAAAATTTTTATGATGTGTTATATAAGTTGATGTTTTCTTATTTAAACAAATATTTTTGATTTTCATTGCAGCAATATTACAATAGAAAATTAATATAACAAGTCATGCAAACATAAATTCGTTTAAAGCGTCAAGACAAACCGCTTTTAGTTTAATAAAGTGTATCTAAATGTCAGTTAAACAACAACAAATGTAATTATAACACGAGTAAAGGAAATTATCCAAAAAAAATTTAAAGTGTCTATTTTACACATAAGGAAAATTGATTATATTTTATCGAGTAAGTACTGTAATAACAAGAATCAATGTCGTATATACAATAGGAAACAATTTCAGTTAATTGTTAAATGTATACCTAATTAAAATACCAAATATCCTGTTAAACTTAACTTTATTTTGTAAAACCTATAGGTCGTTTAGTAATGCGCTAAGTTGTCTTTAATGCTATTATCTAAAAATAATGAATCAAGAAAAAAGATGAAAGTACAGGTTGTTTTCTTTATATCTTCACCGGAGGACATAGGTACTATCGCCGCCAAAAAAATGGAAACACCTAACTTTATCTAGATGTCGTTTTTACTGATTTGGTACATTGTAATTGTGACTTTAAATGTCAGCTCAAGAAATGTCAACATATCAGTTGTGTCACATTATTTTACCATACTTATAATGTATTTCTAATGACACTCAATCAATAGGGGACTTAAACCTTAACTATAAAAACCTTGTTTTGAACCCTAAACTCTTCAATTTTTGTAACTTCTAGTCTTAATTAACTAAAATAATTATTGTGACAAAACTCCGACGCCTATGGTTTAATGTCAGAAAAAGACGTGCTTACAATAAAAAAGCTGCGAAAGTACATTGTCTATTTTGATTTGGCGGACTTGACTTTAAGGTAGTATAAGAACAATAACCATAAATTATTTTTCTTGACAAATGCGAAATTCTATTGCTTTATTGTCTTAAAACCAAGTTGACCAAACAAGTGGAAACAATCCACTCATTAGTCTTGAAATTTGTTTTTCTCTCCATGAAACATCAATTTTTGAGTTAGTAAGAATGTGTAAGGGTTATATTTTGACCGGATAAGTTCTACAGCATATAGTCATGTATTTCACACAATAAGCATTTACCACCCTCTGTGAATTATTCATTCACCCTATTGTAAGTCAATGTGTAACAGAGTAATAGTGTCCAGTGAAGGGATATTCTTTAAAAGAACTTTCTTCTCAAAAATTTCAGATATCAACGATTTTTTTTTTTTTTTGGTAATAAACAATTTACAACAAGGTTAATTAGTGTATTACTCCAGGTTTTTGTTCTTATATTTAAACATGAATAAAAAGTTTTTAACAAAGAAATAAATTTAATTTAAAATTGACAATTGCCCGCATTTCCTCAGAGATTGGCGGGGAAAAAAACAATTGTTGCGGTAATTAGAAATGATTTATACATAAAAATGTGTATACAGTTTACATAACATTAGGTTTCAAATGTAATTAATTTTTTTCTATCATAGACTACCAAAAATACATTCGATTTTGGTGCAATTTTAATAAAAAAAACTGTAATATTTCTTGATTATGGAGATATACTTCCGTCTATTTTTATTTTAAAATAGTTTAATAAAACATATTTTCAGATTATAGAACTGACTATATAGTTCAAGATTTACTTCATGCAATTTAAGAAGAAGGTAGTGACGATTCATAGCAAATTAGCTTATAACTACCGCACTTTTCACTTAAAAAACGTTGTTCGTTGTTGTGAATAAACAATTACTTAAAACCAGTGGCGGACTGGGTAAGCTGGGCAGATCGATATAAAAAGGCCCCCCTCCTACATATTTGCAAATATATTGTTGTAAATTCTAATATGTATTTTATTTTCAATTTTTAATTAAATATTTCTTATACATGTTTTTAAAGCTTTCTATAGGCCTCATAGGGCCGAGTTCACCGGGCAACTGCCCGGTGTCCCGGCGGCCCAGTCCGCCACTGCTTAAAACAGTCATTAAATGTAAAGTTTCTTTTAAGTTCTCTTATAGTCAAATCGTTTAGATTAAGTTTGGTCAACTAGAGAATTAACAATCAAAAATAATTGCGAAAAAGTCAAAGGTTCTTGTAGCCAACACCCTAGTTACAGTAAATTATTTTCTCAAACAGGTCTATTAAGGGTAGCAACATAAATCTGTCGGAGTGGTAATTCGATCTAATAAGCGGCAATAAATGTTTAGATTTAAAAGGAAATTTTAACGTTCTAATGTTGGTGGTATTTTTTTATTTTGTTTAATATTTATTTGTTGTGGTTAAAGGGACCTAAAATTACCGTTAGATTATTAATTATTCATAAAGTCAATTACATGTGTTTATAATTTGTCACTAATGCAGAAGTTGTGTTTGAAATAATGTCAATTATAATTGTCTATATACTACAAACATCTGAATAGTATGTTTATTAAATAAATTATAATTAAATTAATATTGTAATTTATCAAACAATTATTTTTTGCCTAGGTAAGTATAGGTAGGTATACCTATTGAAAAAGCGGCAACACTTATATTTATTTAAAACTGGATTTACATAAGAAAGAATTTTTATTTGAATAAATCATGCATAAAACAAACATATTTACATGTATTGTAAGAAATTAGCGTTAATTTGTTAATTATTTGTTAAATAAATTAACGTTGATTAAACGAAGACGAAGGAAAATTAAACAAATTCCTTTTTTATCGTTTTATATTAACTTTAAGTTAATTTAGATAATTACATTACTAATTAAATTAATTAGTTTTATAATGGGAATTTGAATTTTGAAAATCACATGCAATAAAATTTATTATCTTTACCTAATATAAATTTATAAATAACGAAATTAATTTTATGTTTATTGTATTCATAATTTGTAAATTTTTATAAATTCAGAATGATTTTAAATACCTAATTAATATTTTTGTTGTTATTTTTTATTTAATCCGGCGGCTAGATTTCGTAAAAATTCACACCATATGCTTAAAGGTGGCTAATTTTGAAAATTTAGCATACGCTCTCTGTATGTAGGTACACAATTCATTAAAAATCGGTACATAATTGTTGTTAAATAAAGATCCGTTGTGGTGGGAAATTTATTAAATAAATCTATTATACGTCCATACGAAATCGTTTTATATTCTATTCTATTCTATAACTGACATTCTGTAATTAATTTGATTAATTGAAAATTTTAATAAATGAATGGATTTGCGGTAAACTGGGCCATAATCGAATTTTTTCCAGTTAACCAACACAATATATAATTAATTATAAATGTTAAATTAGATAAATTACCTGAAAATCAAAATATTTATCTCGCTTCTCTGATCCATTTGTGCCACATTTTTAAAATAATTATTTAATAAAATATTACAAATTGATAATGTTTTGTAAAATTTAAAATACACTTTCTGATAATGTTAAACAACATACATAAACCTAACACTAATAACTGGCAAAGTCAATCGAGTTTTGTACAACACACATACACATAAACATATACAAGAATAAATAAATACACATTTATACACACGCACACTTTACACGTACAATATACATTTACACAAAACACACTACACACACATAAACACGCACACACATATATACACACACACACAGTTAAAGCTTATTTTCTGATGGGATGTCGGCTCGACTTTGTTGTGTTGTTGTTGTTAAAACTCTCAGCAAATCCGTTCATCTAAAAGAGAGTGTGATCAAAAGTAATCTGTATGTAAGTATACATGTTGGTATGTTTGTATGGTTAGTATAGAAAAATTTTATATATAGGCTTGTTATATTCCGAGTACAACCCTAATAATAACCATAAAAATTTCTGATTGGTCAATATATAGATATGGTATAAATAGGCGTGGTTTATATTAATTGTTAAGGTGGGGCTTCAATATAAAACTCCATTTTGTATGATATCGTTTTTTATTATAGATTTTCGTTTTTTTCCTTTTTTTTTCCTTGTTGTTTAGTTTAATCAAAATGGTGTTCAATTGGGAGAACTGTTGATATAGTAATTTATTATGTGTTTTGTAATTATTAATTAAATCAATCACTGACTAAACTATAATTAACTTAATTTTAAATTTAACTACTTGGAATTTATTGATAATAAGCAGTAGATGGTCAGAAAATATGTCTAAACCGTTTGATTTATTGTAATTTTGACTAAATGTGAAATTTATAGGCCAAATAATGCATTAATAACAATTGGTATTCTGTTAAAATCCCAACTATTAATACAGATGATAACGTAAGATTGATAAAGGTTTGGAAAATGTTTCAAATCTGATAAATACGTCAAATGAATTCTTCAATTGAAACATCGTCCTTAATTAACACACGGTAATTATAAGAGATCTGTTAAAATAAATAAAATTAATTTCATTAATTCTGCAGATTGCAATATTTGAATTTTATCAAATAGCGCCATCTATTAAGTAAAAGTTCAAACAAACATGTCTTAATAGAGTTGCGTTTGTTGTAATACAACAACATAGATGACACTACTATGTATACGTAACGTAACTGTAACTCCTGCCAAATGAGTTGTCAACAGAGTTGTTAATGGTTGAATTTTTATAGAAATAAATTAAGGGTTTTCGTTAAAATATTATGCAATTTTCAATTAAAACAACATAAACACTATATAGTTAAATAATGGATATTGCTAAATCAATATTCAGTCATCGTGATCATGTTGGTTATGTTGATAAAGAAGGCCATACTGTAAGTGTTATCAATTTCTTATCAATATGTTTTAATAAATGAAATTATTTTTATAGAAACGTGAATTAGAATTGGCAATGTCAGAAGATGATGATGAATTGTTTATTGAAAATTTTTCGGAAGGTTTAAATATGGATGATTTATTAACACCAAGTCCAGGTGGACCATTTTCAGCTTTAACACCAAGTATGTGGCCACAAGATATAATGGCTAAATTAACAGTTATACCAGATGATCCAAATTCACAACCAGAATATCGGTAAATCAAAAAAAAATTCTACCAAATTTATATGTTAAAATTATAATTTCTTTAGATTTGATGAATTTGGTTTTCGTGTTGATGAAGAAGATGGTCCTGAACAAAGTTCAAATAAATTACTTGGTATCCCATTTGTAGAAGATCCACAAGATC
>JAZBGY010001630.1:0-18713 GCA_037414755.1 Lydus trimaculatus
GACTGATGAGAATTCGGACATCGTTGAAGAGGTAGCGCGTTCCCCGGCGCATCCACCATTTTTTATAATCGAATGATTTGTGCTAAAATTAACTTTTTACAGGGAAATTTACATTAGAATGCATTCACATTTAAGAGTTTTACGTTCAATTTTCTTATTCAAAACCATCATTTTCGAGAATTTAGACTTTCTTCTACTTACCTACCTAATTGTTCATTAATAAAAACACGTAATAATAGTATAAGACAAAAGACGGACGAATAATTAATGCGTCACGTTATAGATGTAGGTACCAATATTTTATTTAGGAAGTTTCAATACTAATTTATTCATTCAAGTGACTACAATACAATTCCAATATTTTTTCAAAACTACCACCAATATTATTAATTTTAATTATAATGTCGTTAGTATAAAAGAAACGCCATCCTCTACACCTTGTTTGTAAATGTTCTCCAACGCAATGACGATAACTGTATTTAAAAACCAGTTGAGTTATTTACGATTTATTGGTGTTTGGCCATCGAATAGAACCGATGAGCTTAATCCAAAATGTTCATTTTATATCAAATTCTTTCTTGTACAAGCTTTATCTTTGATTATACCAATTGGTAGTTCACTTCATCTAATTGTTTCAATAAAACGTGAGTTTTTTCTGTATTCTTAATGATTAATTGATTAATTTCTCTAATTAGGTCACACAAGTTTCTGCATGTTACAAGATATTGCATCGATTATTGCACATATTGGTAGTTATTGTTTTTTAATCTATTTCGTCTATCATCAGGGTAATATTGCTAAAATATTTGTTGAATTGTCTGATATTCGAACATATGGTAAAGCACCTGACTATGATAAAAAACAAAAACGGATCTATCTTTTCACTTATATTTTTGTAAGATATATTGATCTTTCCGCTATACTTTACAGTCTTTATCCGTTGTATGCTGCTCGTTATTGTTATGAATACAACAAAACAGCAACGTATAAAGAAACATGTGGTTTACTATTCCCAGCATGGATGCCTTTTGATATTGACTCATTTCCAAAGAAGCAATTGTTTCATTTATGGCAAACTTGTTCATTGTTTATAAGCATGAAAAGTACAGCTGTTCTAGCTTGTGTTATTGCTGAAACTATAGAACAACTAATCGTACGTATCGCACATTTAAAATTAATGATAAATGGGATTGTTTTATATAACAAAGGTGCAAGTAGAGATCTTTATATTCGGAGGATTATCCAATATCATAATCATATTTTAGAGTAAGTTTAAATGAAGTAAATTAGTTGATAATATGATAATCGAACTATTCCAGACTTGGTAAAAATGTGGATAAATGTTATACATACCCTCTTTTTGTTCCCATATGTCTAACAGGTGTTCTATTCAGTCTTTTGACTTTCAGTGTTCAAGAGGTAACTGGAACCATACCGAAAATCCGCAAATTATTACACTCTGAAAATGTTGTAGGGTGGTAGTTTTTACGTCCTAATTTTTCTTTCCGCTTGGGTTCTTGCTCTTTGCATGGTTTTTGAATATGGCCAACGATTAATAAACGAAGTATTTTTCTTTTTATTGAAACACAGTATTACTAAAGATAATGATAACTTTTTAGTCTTTATCAGTAGGTGATGTTGTTTATTCTAGTTCGTGGTATGAAAATGATGTGGATTTACAAAAAATAATTGTATTAATTATTAAAAGATGTCAGACTCCACTAGTTGTTCATTGTGGACCTTTTTTGCATATGTCACGTGCCAACCTCTTAACGGTGACTAATTTACAGGAATTTTTTTAAAAATAATCCTGGAATTGATGGTTTTAGATTGCCAAAACAGCTTACACTTTTCTTGCATTGATGAATGCAGTTCACAACAGAAACTAAATTGAGATCAAACAGGTATTTGGTTGTTTATCAGTTGAAAGAAGTTACAGACTGATTCATCTCGTTTATTATGCAAATGATGAAGAATATTGCAATTGTTGTAGATAACAACGGGTTTTTTTTGTAGCCGCAAAGTTAATAAATGCTTTTTATGCTTCCAAGAGCTCTACCATTTATAATCCACTATCCTACTCACTGGGGAGGATGGCATGTTCGCTCGGCTATTGTTTTTATTTTCATAGTACATCACGGCTTTCTCTAGCAAGCCACAATGTATTCCTGAGTGATAAGCTAGAAGGATAAGCTTTTAGTTTGGGAAACCTTGACTTAAGATGCTATCCTCCGTTGCTCTTTTGCAAATTCTCGTGTACGTATCACAGATATAAAAGTGCAATATTGTCCTCAAAGAGCCTTCAGTTCACGTATCTGTTTTAGCAAATAGTTAATTTATTAGTTATATATACTGCCGACCTTTCTTCTTACCACTGTGTCGGGCCAGGGAACATTGTTTATCTACCAATATTTCAATCGAATTGTATCTTAGATGTCTCAAATGTGCATGTATTAATCAATATACCTAACAAAATACGTTCAAAAATAGAATGAAAAGTAGAAGTGCGGAAATGGTGGATGCGCCGGGTCAATATTGGTTATCGTTGGAATTTACTCAACGATCTACTTTTTGTTCTTTAATACAGCAAATGTTATCAGAATTTATTTCTAAATTCCCATCATTTATGTATCGAAGCACAATTTATGTTTCAACTAATTATAAACGTAAGACCAGTGCCGTAACTAGGGTATTTATCCGGGCGTATTTCGGCAAATTTCCATGGTTCTCCGTGTCGCCACAGATATAAAAAGCTCTAGCTACGGCTCTGTCTGTGATAAATGATTTCAATACTTAAGTGGATCTTAAGGTCATATGTCTGGAGTGCCTTCATTACTTATTGATAGATTATTGATCTCCTTGTAAACGTTTTTCTTTCGATGAAATTAAAAACAAAACAAAGTGACATACAGTAATGAATATTCAATTTGAACAATCTTCTTTCATTGTAATAATGATATTATAATTATAGGTAATTGTTATCAATTCCCCTATCAATTATCGACACCATTTGATTCTATAAATTGTAAATCATCGACGAAAAACTACCACTATTTGATAGACTATCTAGTTGAAGTGGTGTAACTAAATCTTGTTGTTTTTTTCGTTTTCATCAACAATGGTTATCAGAATAATGGACCATTCTACAAGTTATTTGCGAATAAACGGTATTTGGCCTAAAAAAGATACAGAAACAAATCCCGGTTGGCCATATTATCTAAAATTTGCAATTATCGAATTTTCTACGTTAATTTTCCCACTTGGCAGCATCCTACATCTTGTGAACATAAGAAGACGTACACATAAACTGTTTTAAATTTTCATTAAAATTTCAAATAATGTTAATATTTCAGACCATTCATCGTATAATTTAACTGAAGATCTAGTAATGGTAATGGCATTAATTGGTGGATATTATTTTCTAATTAATTTCGTTTCTTATGGTGCACAAATCGGCAAAGTTATAGATGAATTATCCGATTTCGATAGATATGGACGACCATTAAATTTCGATGAAAATAATAAACATTTATTATTTTATTCGAAATTATATATTGCTTATATTGATCTAGCGATTATATCGTTCTCAGTATCACCATTGTATTTTTCACGGAAAGATTGTGAAAAATTCAATCGTGAAGATCATGGTTATAAAGAAATCTGTGGTTTAATGGTACCAACATGGATGCCATTTGATATTGAATCATTCCCAAATAAACAATTGTATTATTTATGGCAAGTATGGTCGTTATTGATGATATTGAAAGCGGCAGCTGTTGCTTCTTGTTTGATTAGTGAATCATTAGAGCATTTACTATTGAAATTACAACATTTGAAAGTTTTATTAATTCAAGCTATTGATAATTGTGATCGAAAATTACTTAGAAAATGTATTGAATATCATATACATCTTTTAGAGTGAGTTTATTATTATTCACAAATATATTAATCGATTGATTTTCTTCTCCGATGGTTTATGTTTAAGTTTGGGCAGACGAATGGATATTTATTACGCCAATTGCTTATTTCTGCATATCTTCTTATCGGGGGCTTTAATGGGCATTATTGGCTATCGATTGAAAGAAGTAAACTAACCATAAATACGTAACACAGTAGAACTATCGCTTATAACGACAGTCAAGTGTTTCTGTCAAATATAGTTGAATTAAATCTTATTTTAAGATCAACAGTTAACCCTTAAAAACGCCCAAGTATTAAAATATTCCACTCTTCTATCTATCTATCTAAGTAGTGGTGGGGTGTCGTTATAACTTAGTTTTACTGTAAATAAACAATGATTAAAATTATGAATTTTCAGAAAGTGAATTTGAATTCTTTGGCTTTATTAACCGGTTGGATCTCGGCGATTACCATTGATTGTGTGTCAGCTCAACGATTGATTACTGAGGTAAGATCTATTTTTTAGAGCACATAAATGTTATTTTCATGCAAGAATACTGAGAAAAGGAATATTCAGTCGGAATCCATTGCTGATTGTATCTATGAAGCTAATTGGTATGGTACTGATGTTTGTTTTCAAAAAATGCTACATATGATTATTATGCGATCACGATATCCGATTGTAGTACATGCTGGACCATTCACTTTCTTATCACATCCAGTTATGTTAACTGTAATTATATACAGTTTTCTTTTTTTTTTTGAAATTAACATCCTATTTTTAGATAGGAAAAACAGCTTATTCTTATTTAGCTTTATTGAATGCTACATCAAAATAAGATTAGTATTTGGAATATTCAAAGTTTGAAAAGGTGGATTTATGGTCAATCTGATGAAGATAGAGAGGATAGAGTGGTTGAGGTTATAATATGTCATTCTTAGCACTGTATTAAAGAATTCAGAAGCACTGAAATTGAAGTAATAAAACATAGTTTAATTAAACAGTTGTTTTATTATTATCACTATTATACAAGCTGCCACTAATATTTCAAAGCGTAAGTACTCGTATATCTAGTGGCGTAGGTACAGTAGATAGAGTCTTTCTGGATAAAAACTACACAGGCTCGTAACATGCCCGACATTTGCCGATGTCCGATTAGTCGGAGAGGGGATTTCACATTAGCCAATAGAGTTCACACGTCGTTATATCTGACTAACTACGGCGCACGAGTTGATGATCTAGGCGTGTATCCACGATGACCTAGTTCTCAACCTGTGTATTTTTGTTCCAGAATTCCGATTTCAAATTAGCGCCTAATAGCTGGGTTATTGTTACTTTCTTCATTAGATTTTAATGAGAAGCGGTTGCGCCGACGTGGACGCCGCTTAGCAGTGTCCATCCCTATTTCTACGCCACTACATATATCATCTATCACGGCTGTATTATAAGCTTTTAAAGATTTTCTACAGAATAATTTATTTTTCAAATCATGATGTTGTTTGTACCAAACTGAATAAGAATACTTTTGTTCATTTGTGACAGTGCAAAACAATTACGTGACGTCAATTGCATTACAAAGTACTCGTATGTTGTTTAGTTGATTTTTAATTTCGTCGTTGGAGAACTGCAAAAATCGAATACGACATTTTCATTACCTGAAAATTAACTATTCAAATTATTGCTAAAAATTTTGTTGGACAATATTCATTACAGAAACAAATAGGGGAAATCCAAGGAAACCGAACGGTCCAGCTTTTAAGAAGAGGCCTTTCTGTGATCGTAACAACATTAAACGAAGGTCTCGTTGTTGTGAAATACTAGCTGTATACCATTTTGTATTGTAGATGGTCTTCGTTATAGAATCACCCTTTAGAATAACAATAACAATAATAAAAATGTTGGAGATTTTTGTTGAAATGAATCAAATTACAGCATTAGTAAAGTGTTGGCCACCTAAACACGCTATAAATAATGCCATCATCCAACCAAATATATGCAATACAGCCCCTACTTTACTATTAGTCTACAATTTAAATAAATTTAAGAAATTTCTACGTAAATTTGATTGAATTGATTATTTTACTTTAATAAATTGATATTCCAAACAACCGCAAATTGTTCCCGTGATGGTCAAATGAGTAAACATGCTTTCAAAGAAACAATCATCAAGTCTTGCTGATAAACTACAATTTTTGTGTTTAATTTTTGATTTTCATTCAAAAATTCTAGAACAATTACCTTAAAATCTGTTTATGGTAGTTTATACACGCCTTCAACTTAACACGTCGAATGTCATCTTCTTCATTATCGAAACATTCAATCAGCATGAAATTAAGGTGATCAATTCGCATTATAATGTGATGTGCAATCTCCAGTTCCATATACGACAGCATTAGACCTAATTTCATTAAAATTTGACTTGAAATCATTTGATAAAGTTCAACAAGATGCCACGATGGAAACGAATCAGCCTAAAATAAAATTGTTGAAAAAATTCAAAAAAATTGATAGGAATGTTTGCAATTTCAACTGGAAATGGTGTCCACGTTGGTGTTAAAAGTCCACAATTTTCACGATAGCCTTTCTCCTGATTCATACGTTGACATTCCGTTTGATCTAAATATTTGAAAAAACTATATATAAAAATTGCCATTATTACATAAACAAGACAGAATTGTGAGAAAAAGTCCAGTTTTTTGGTGGTCATTTCGAAATTTGGTGGTACACCAAAATCATCAAAATTCGACAAATCGGCTAACAGACGTGCTAGTTTCTTTTGATTTTTTATAAAGAAGAATATCATACTGTAGATACCCAGGAATGATGTCATGAAAGCGATATCTTCAATTACGCTTAAATCACGTTTATCTACAATGGTGACTTGTGAGAATTGATTATAAAAAGAAAATTAAAATTTAAACTTCTTATTGTTGTGACTATATGCATAAATATACAGAACACCCAACCAATTGTTATCAAAAGAAATATTATTATACGAATATAGAACCATTTATTTGGGTCCATTTCTTCACTCTCATTCGGCCAAATCAGGCTATATCTGAATATTTTTAAAGTTGTACGACAAATTGTGATTTTTGTTGATGGTGGCATTTTCACAATAAAATTAATCGGTGAACTGATTAGAAAAACTCTCAGTCTTCTATTTTTATAAGCTGGACTAAACAAGCATTAGATATATTTATTTATAAAGGGGTGGAGAACAATACGGTTGTGTAGGTATTTTTTATTCGTTTTTCATATGTAGACTATAATTTCTAGAATTCTAACATGGTAAAAACGTATCGTAAATAATACTTAATGAATAGTTGAGGAAGCTTTGTTTTTCATTTAATAATTATTGATTTTGTGTTAGTCGTTGAGTGGTTTTTACAATTTAAAATAAACAGCACTATTATAGTAGTCGTTGATTAAGTGTGTTTAAAATTACTATCGGCAATAATAAAGGACAGAGCCGAGCCGTACTTGTGCACAGCGACTTACAGTGCTACCTTAAAACCACAATGAGTCTGAAAGGATAGATTAAAAAGGCGACTGAAGTGCAAAATAGTTTAGACGCACCTTTTCTTTAAGTCGTAGACACACGCTTCAAACAACGCGTTAAAGAATAAAATTATGGATTTTCTGGTATGCTACACTGCTCTACTGGATCTAAAAGTAAAATTAAAGACATTGTAAGGTTATCAAAAACTGGGTAAATTTCTATCATACTCAAATTGTTCTAATTATTTTAACAATAGATATGGTTTTTATATCCATTTTTGGATTAAAAGCATTTAGATAACGATATTGTAAATCCTCAATTTAATCTCTAATTGAATAATGTTTCACCATTTGTATGATGGGTTTTCCAGCGTGATTCACTTATTAATGGAACTACACATGAATAATTATTTAAACACAACTCGTTATATCTAGCTGCGGCAATTCTATCGTTTATAATCCAAATTAACAATTAGTATGACACTTCTTGTCTTTAACCTTATCTATTAGAAGTGTAAATAGACACGTGCAAAACAAAATATTTGAAAGAAATTCTAACATATGTATATCTTTATAAATGAGATCCTTATCAGCGCTAACTCTAGATATAGATAACATAAACATCGTTGATAACTAGTTCTTTACAAGATGTGTAAATAAACGAGATTCAGACGTGTGTTGTGTTTAAACGACAAACACTCAGGTAAAGCAGAGCATGTCACATATTTACGAAAACAAATTTTTATTGAAGTACGAGTACCACACCTTCTTTTAGCTTTAGCTATAGAATACATTGATACTTCTCAGGAGTACAAGCCACTAGTTTAAATAACTTTAACCTACTAAGCTACCACTTACCAGGATCTATAAAGCATTATTTCAGTGATTAATTAGTTAACTGAAGAGCCACTGAAACTGTTGATTTTACCACTGAATTATTATTTGATCGGATCTGTACAATTTGTTGCAATAATTACCAAAAGATGCCAAGCGCCTACGGATATATTAAATGCACAAATGGTGGATGCGCTTGGCTAATTCTTGCGGTTGAAGTAACCGTTTCTCAACAATTATAAAAATCCCAGCCTTTTTTGTTTCAATCTTTAATAATCACCTTGTATGTGCATATTTGGCTTGCAATTACAAAAATGAAGTGTTTCGATTTGGTAGTTAATGACTTAAATATGTGGGTGGATTTAATTGTAACAAACACATGTTTGAATTTCCTTCATTATCGATTGATAAGGAAATTATTGATTTTATTTGTAAGTAATTGGGGAGATAGAAACAAATTGATACAAAATTATATTTAATTTTCTGGTAGTGCAAATTTATTCAACTTTATGATCACATTTATTGAAAATCATCAAAAAATCAGAAATAAAACAATGAACAAACACGTGAAATGGAGACTATAGAAATCGAACAATCGCCTTTCATAAGGATACTGGTTATAATTATAATCAATTGCTATCAATTACTGGCACAATTCGAATCTATAAACCATGATTTATCAAAGAAAAACAAGCACTTAGGAGTTTAGGAGTATGCCCCATCTCGTAAACATAAAAAAAAAGTGACTGTAAAGGTCATGGTTGTAAAGAAATTTGTAGTTTGAAGTTATAACACAACTGTTGTTTGGTTTCATCAAGAAAGCTCAACTTCTAAATGGTTTAAGGATTAGATTTGAAGGTTTTCAATAAATATGGTTATTAATTGGAAGTTTGTAACGGTTTCAGCCACTTTTAGCCGCACGTCTGTAAGGTTACAAAGCTTCAATACTCTTAGGTTTGAAAAGCTACAAACAATACTGTCAAATAAATATAATAATGTTTAATTAAACAACAGTTTCGTTATCAACACATTTATTATTGTAGAGGTTGTCATTGTCTCTCTACTCATATTCGTAATCTGCTATGATTGAGTTGAAAGTGTTAATTTTCGTGTTGGTTAGTTGGTTCTTTTAATTAGAACTCACAGTTTTAAGGCCAGTTGGCTCACACAAAGAATAACTTATAATCTGTGATTTTTTCTATGTTAACAAGAAATATGGTTGTGATTTTTGCTTGATTGTTTATCACGAATTAACTATACTTATAATAACAATATTTATCTAATTATATGCTGTAATCATAGTGAAATGATTTATGATGTCTAAATTTTCTGCATTTACTTTTTTAGGCAAACCATGACAGTGCAAAACAATTACGTGACGTCAATTGCACTTGAATTCAGTGTATTACAAAGTACCTACTCGTATTTTGTTTAGATGTTTTTCAATTTCGTCGTTGTAGAACTGCAAAAATCGAATACGACATTTTCATTACCTGAAAATTTATTTTTCAAATTATTGCCAACAATTTTTTTGGACGATTTTCATTACAGAAACAAATAAGGGAAATCCAAGGAAACCGAACGGTCCAGCTTTTAAGAAGAGGCCTTTCTGTGATCGTAACAACATTAAACGTAGGTCTCGTTGTTGTGAAATACTAGCTGTATACCATTTTGTATTGTAGATGGTCTTCGTTATAGAATCACCCTTTAGAATAATAAAAATAATAATGTTGGAGAATTTTGTTAAAATAAATTAAATTACAGCATTAGTAAAGTGTTGGCCACCTAAACACGCTGTAAATAATGCCATCATCCAACCAAATATATGCAATACAGCCCCTACTTTACTATTCGTCTACAATTTAAATAAATTTAAGAATTTTCTACGTAAATTTGATAGAATTGATTATTTCACTTTAATAAATTGATATTCCAAACAACCGCAAATTGTTCCTGTTATGGTCAAATGAGTAAACATGCTTTCAAAGAAACAATCATCAAGTCTTGCTGATAAACTACAATTTTTGTGTTTAATTTTTGATTTTCATTCAAAAATTCTAGAACAATTACCTTAAAATCTGCTTATGGTAGTTTATACACGCCTTCAACTTAACACGTCGAATGTCATCTTCTTCATTATCGAAACATTCAATCAGCATGAAATTAAGATGATCAATTCGCATTATAATGTGATGTGCAATCTCCAGTTCCATATACGACAGCATTAGACCTAATTTCATTAGAATTTGACTAGAAATCATTTGATAAAGTTCAACAAGATGCCACGATGGAAACGAATCAGCCTAAAATATTATTGTTGGAAAAATTCAAAAAAATTGATAGAAATTTTTGCAATTTTAACTGGAAATGGTGTCCAAGTTGGTGTAAAAAATCCACAATTTTCATGATAACCTTTCTCCTGATTGAAACGTTGACATTCTGTACGATCTAAATATTTGAAGAAACTATAAATAAAAATTGCCATTATTACATAAACAAGACAGAATTGTGAGAAAAAGTCCAGTTTCTTGGTGGTCGTTTCGAAATTTGGTGGTACACCAAAATCATCAAAATTGGACAAATCAGCTAATAGACGTGCTAGTTTCTTTTGATTTTTTATAAAGAAGAATATCATACTGTAGATACCCAGGAATGATGTCATGAATGCGATATCTTCACTTACGCTTATATCACGTTCATCTACAAATATGGTTTGTGAGAATTGTTTTCCCAGCAAAAATAATTAAAATTTATTTAAACATTTTATAGTTGTGATTATATGCATGAGGACACTGAACACCCAAGCGGTTGTTATCAAAATAAATATTATGATACGAATATAGAACCATTTATTTGGGTCCATTTCTTCACTCTCATTCGGCCAAATCAGGCTATATTTGAATATTTTCAAAGTTGTACGACAAATTGTGATTTTTGTTGATGGTGGCATTTTTTTTTTTAGAATAAAATCAGCCAAAAAACTGATGGAAAAATCATCATCTTCAGTTTTTATATGGCAGGTGTGTATTCTATTTATTTATAAAGGGGTGGAGGAACAACACAAATAATAGGGCTATCTTGAAATTTATTATTCTATTTTCATATGTGGACTATAATTTCTGAAATTCTACTAACAAATCAACGTATCATAAATAATTTTTTTATAGATTGTAGAGGATGTCGTTGTTTTTCATGTAATTTTTATTGATTTTGTTTTAGTCGTTAAGTGGTTTTCAATATTTTTAATTAACAACAACAACAACAAGTGTTCTGACATAAAATGGGAAATATCGTTTTAAAATGAATTGGTTTATTTTTAGATAATTGTTAATCACAATAAAGAACAGAGTCGTACTTGCTCACATGCGTTTAGACTTTTCCAAGGCCCTAGATGTAAGGTCACTTTAGCGTTTGTAGATAGGTGCTACAAAGCTCGAAAATTACCCTCGCTCTGAACGGTTTTTATGGTTTTTAACATGTATATGATTTAAGTAAGGGCCACTGAATAAACTTTCATGAACCTGTGAAGACTCCTAAGTGTTTTTTTTTAACGAATTAAAGTTCATAATAATCGCAGAAACCAAGGTTGCAAGTTGAAAGTTTCTGGGGTGCAGTCCAACACACACTTGCATTTATTTTTAATTTTCCAGCTTCAAGGATTCCTCTTATCATGGAATTAGCTTAGCAAACAAGTATTTCGGGAAGGCCAGATATATTAGAGACATCGTAGAATTATCGCAAATCGTGTAATCTCTTATCACAATCGATTTGTCCTAATTATTCTAAAAATAGATGTGAGTTTTTTATCGGTTGGTGGATCAAAGATTTTGTAAAATCCCAAACTTAATCTCTGATTTTATATGTTTCTAGTGATTGTTTAAAAATAACTTTACACAGATTTTTAATTCTTTATAAAAATAGAAATACAATGGACTCCACGATCGTGAGTTTTTAAAACGATGCGGACAATATCCAATACTGTTCCGGTCTAACAAGACCGGAAGAATCAGGCATATTCTCACAATGGGACAAGTAATACAATATCAAAAAGAGCTTTTGAAGTTTTCTAGCGTAAGTGATGATCATTAGTTTTTCATAAAAACTACCTATTCAGTTCTGTTCAATGTTGGACCAACTACACTATTCGAAACTGTTTGATTGTTTCCAACAGAATGCTTCAGATTTTCCTTATTTTCTCTTTACATGATTTGCAACAATTTAATTACCGGAACTCATTAGAGATAATTGCCCAATAAAAAAAAACACAAATTAATCGAATAATAATTCAGAGGGAAAACCCAAGTCATAGAAAATTTACATTAGATAATTGTATTTTGAAATTCTCCAATATTCCTCAGGTATTTTCTGATGCAGCCGGACCGAGATATGCCCTGCATCCGGTGCAACGATTAGAAAGTGAAAACCATATTGATAATTTCACAGATAAAATCCTGAGCCCCTGACGTCCAGAAAAATTGGCCTCGTTCTGCTTACACCTACACCACAGTTTATTGACTTTCCCTTAATGTTGTCTACGATTTTTCCATTAAAAAAATTGTGTTGAAATAACAATTGAATGTTGAGATATTTTTCCGAAATTAATCAGTTATTGACGTCAATAGCCAATCATAATAATAACAACAAAACAATAAGGGTGTGATAATTCATTGATTTATTTTTAATACGTTTTTTTTTTTTTTAATCAAAATACACACGTCTATCATAATCACACAATCAATATGCACTTTCAATAACAATATTTTTATTAATAATAAAAATAATAATACTAATAATAATAATAATAATAATAATAATAGATTACACACTAAGCAGGTACGACAGTTTATTCGCGTCACACAGGGCGCGACTTCTTATCAATTTAATCAATAAAATAGAAAAGCAAATATTACTAAATCACAGTTTAGATGCGCTAGAAGATATTCTAGTACAACTTGTAATATTGAACAAGTATCAATTAAATTTAATTAGACTTCAACCCCCACTTATAACAACAATATCAATATCAATACAGTTTATAGTCTTATATAGTAGGAGGAACTTGATATTTTGACGTAAAAGTCACAAGTTTTGAGCATTATCTGATAACAATATTTCATCATCAACAATTCGATATTATCTATTTTAAACAAAACAAAAAAATCTAACCATCTAAAATATCACAATTTCACTTAATGATTACCAAATCGAATTTATTTTATTAAATCACAATGATGTCGGTATTGTTGTTGAATTTTGATTGATATTTGTATATGATGGTGGTGTATCCTGTTCGATAATCGTATTAACCATATGTACAGGAACAATATAGATATCATATTCATTCTTTTCACCATTATGATTACGTCCTAAACAGATACTTTCATATGATGGTGGTGCAAATTGATCATAAGATGGTGGTGGTGTATCAAGTACTGAACTTCTTGTACCGTTTGTTGTTGTTGTTGTTGTTGATTGTGTTGTACAATTCGAATTATTAGCAATTCGATGTCGACAACACCATTCCGAACAGGAGACAGCAAGGAAGAATGCTATTAAACCACCAAATGATGCTACATACCAAATAACCGACCAAGAATCTATTGTTCTTGCATCTTTAGAATCTATAAAAATATTTTTTAAATTATTAGAATTAAAACAAATTAATCAAAAATCAAAACATACCATCATCATAAGTACTATTTTGATGATTGATATATAAAAAAAACACTTTTCTTCTATCATTTAGATTATCGGGTTTTTCTGTTGATCTACTTGCAACACGTTCCAAATTCTCTAAGATACGTTTGTGTTGATTTTTTGTTAGTAGAATTTGATAATCCAACATGTCTTCATCATCAACACGATCTGTAACAAAATGAAACAAATTAGTATTTTTCATACGAAACAGAGGGAAATACAAAATGTTTCATTTCTGGTCTATGGGGGCGTAGAAACGATCATACAGCATGTTTCATTTCATTCAACACACACCCGAGTGTAATAATCGGCACTCAAGTATTTTGAGTGTGGCAATTCTTCCACTTAGCTATCGTTTGGATGATATGCTGCTTAAGCATAATTATGATTTGGATCATGTTTTTTAATAGATTATGATGGAATTTTTTTGTAAAACTAATTAATCTTTTTTGCAAATATTTAAATTATGCTGGCGGCATTAATAGAAAACACCACATGACATAAAGAGTAAATTTTTCTATTTATCAAAGTATTAAGTGTTTGTTTTGCTGTAATACAATAATAACTAGACTTCTTGTTGTTTTTGTTGTATTATTTTGCTAAATAGCCTTGATATTATTAAATGTGACATAAAAAAATATACCAATTAAACGTACGTTTAGTTTTAATTAAAAACAATCAAAAACAGTTTATTAGAGATCAATTGTTTGTAGTTGACCTTAAATATAGAACAACGAACCAAAAACGTTGAGATTGATTTTTGTAAATATTTTTCTTCCATCTTGATTATAAAATGATTTTTAACTAAAATAGCCGGTAGGCTAATTACGACTACCACACTTCTTTTTTTCTATCCAATTTATAATTTTAATTCGAATTACCTCCAGTTTTTTTAAGGTCAAGGTGGTTTTATTCCTATCTAGTTATGGAAAAAATCTTGACTTTCATTCAATGTTCACCATGAACTTCAGAATTCTCTAACAATAATAATAATAATAACGATTTCTAAAGAAATTCGATCGAGAAGAATTAGCCCTGGTTCTATTATTGACAAAGATCCAAAAATTTTCCTGCCAAAAAAACTGTTTTGAAATTCATAAATCAAGGTAAAGGTATTTAAAAAAAAAAACAACAACAACAACATTCTTACAAAAATGAAACAAGAAATATTTGGTTTTTCGTTAGAGAAGAGTTGGTGAATTTGACTAAACAGGCCGATGAACTTTTACCATTTGTTTAAAAGCCCAACAATCAAGTTTATTATTAATAGAAGAGTTGGGGAATTTCGGTAATTATTTCAACGAAAAACAATAAAGCGAGAGAAGAGAAAAAATAAACAACATCTATTTTTAATCAAGTAAAAATCCCCAACACTTACCACTTCTTTGTGTGTTAAAAGTGGATATTGTCGAAATACACCAACAAATAATTAGAAAACACTGAAAATACGCTGGTTTCATTTTTAATTTTGTTGAAATTTTAAAAATTCTCTAGATAACGTGTGTTTTTCTCACAAAAATTCACCTTGGTACTGACTGAATACACGATGTGTATCTCTCAATGTCTGACTAAGTTAATGAATAAACCGCACTATATATATGTAAACATATATTAGATAGATTAGGTAGATACCTGGTCGCGTGTATCACATTGTAAATTGCCAACACTTGATGATAACGCTAATATTAAATTATGAATCGAATTTTTGTTTGTTTCACGTATTAATTGGAAGACACCTGTCGGACTTCGCGTGGATCTAACGGACTTATTAGACCTATATGGTGGTAGTTGAAGCTTGTTCAGACTTATCGTCTGACCAGAATTACAATATTTGTAAATATGCAGAAAAAGCTAATTTTAGAATACAACAATAAGCCACAATATGAATGTTGTATTGTTACATATTCATCAGATTTCAATCGTAATATTGATTGTTTCTGATAAAAATCGTTTTACGTAACAAATTTATAATTTATGATCATTAAAACAGGTTTTTTTTACAATTTATGATGAAAGTCATACAAATTTGTGACGTTATTTATAGGAAAAACACATCATCAGAATAATAAAGTTCAACATACTCATCCTGTATTATTAATAAATCTGTATTTATCTTAATAATTATACATTTGTTGATGAAACTTTGTAATAAAATCAAAGTAGAGAATCCATGCAAATTTAACAACATCAATAAACAAAGATTAGAATAATTAAAAACGTCGGTATTTTCTCGTAAGGCAACATTTCATTATAAAACATCAATATTTGAACATAAAAATGATTATAATTTCTGCGTATGCTAATTAAGGAATAGCACGTGCACGTGCTGAAATTTTAGAGGTTGCGTTACAAATCTACAGGTACAAAAATATGATTGTAAAGGTATTTTATTTGACTTGACACAGGCAAATGATTGCAACTGATTGTGAATAGCATTGCCTCAATTGTATGTGGACGCGCTTCAATTTTATCAATGTTCGGAAGAATGAGAGTGATTAAAACAAAGAGCTCCAAAATCAACTGATTTGCTTTTGGAATAATAAAGAACTTGGCTTTATCGTGATCGTTTCAATAATCTTTAGATAACAATAAAAGAATTCTCTAGCTTCTAGATTACGAATTTTGTAAGTAAATTGCTCCTTTATATTCAAGCCTAAATAGATCCTGAAACCATTCTTGAATCGCTCAGTACGGATCCACAATATTAGACTGTAGAAAAGTGAAGCAAAATTTCCAATAAATAGATCTATGTGTCATTCCAAAACGTAGGTGCTATGATGTTACATAATTGATTATGTTAGGTCAAACATAAATAAATCGTGGTGTGCCAATTTTATGATTTTTAAATAACGAGAGCGTAAGTGTTCACAACTGTAATATGATACAATTACAATTACAAGTAAAAAATAGAACAGACTATCTTAGGTGGAAAATGAATGAGTTTTAAATAAACATAAAATACGACAACTATACGCGTATTGTTGTATTGATGGTTATCTAATACACGAGAAAGAACAAAATAATGGTATTGGAAATTTATCGAAATAAGTTTTTAACAACTGATGATTATAGGGCTACTACCCATATTTAGACGCTTTCCTCTATCTATTTACTGCACTAAAATGTAGTCGGATTAGATAAAACAAGTCAAATTAATGAATCAGTTGTACTTTTGGTGGATGCGCCGGGTAGCTAACATCGCATTAAAGGAGACAATATATACATCAGCACTGGTTTATCTAATTGAACTCTTGATTAATTTCAGCTAATTATTGAATACGCACATACGTATTTTTCAAATGAAGGCGTTATTAATAAATAAACGGTGTGGGATAAAATGAAGTAATTACTCTAATCATGGTGTTCAAAACAGTCTTGAAACGTTCGAGTTCACCACACTAGGACTCTAACTCAGAATTCCTATATACAGTAACGATCATAATAATTTGGCTGCATATGTGCCACAGGACGGAGGTTGTCCGTTTTAACAATTTCTTACAAGCCGCTGTTCTTCCTCATAAAATTTATCGAATCTTTCTCCAATTTAGTGATGTATGCACACTTGGTGGAGATAAAGCAATTTTTTTTATACTTTTCGCGTGTCAGTCACTACTTTGGAGCCTTTTTTCTCAAATGTACTGACTTAAAATTTGGTCGTCCTCATGCGACGCCCTGCGTGTTTGTAAATTGAGTCTATATAACTCGTACCGGCCCTGCAACCTTAATTGTTTCGACGTTGTTATACAGATGGAGCCAGACGATGAAAATTCATCTATAATTGACCAATTAATTTGCAACCACTACCAATATGAACAATATTCGTAAAGCTATTGTTTTATTTGTACGGGCGGCTACTATAACGATTTGATTGGTGGATTTGATTTTCTTTACCAATGAAAACTTTTCACCCTATTAACCAATCAAATTCATTACCGGTTAAAGTTTTATAGTGCAACGGTTATTGCAGGATCTTTGTAATAATACGTTATTTAATTCTTTACTGATTTTAATTAAAAACAATAAATATTTATAATTTGACCAAAATTAATTACAAATCAAGATGTTTTACGATTTATTGTTATTTCGACAGAATGAAGGTAGATTGAATGTGGCTTGGTTAGCGGCAACTAGAGGTATAAAACATTTGGATAAATCTAATAAGACAAAAGTGAATGAGACCAATATTGAAAAACTATGGTTTGTATTGAATGAAATTAATCAACAGTTATTTATGTAGTTTTCTTTTGTTTATATATCTAGTGATGATGTTGCCAAATACGTTTGCTCCACATCATCTTCACCAAAACAACGATTCTCTTTACGTTTGGCTTCAGTGTTAATCAATGGAGTTGTGAAGATTTACCATCAACAAGCCACACAATTTCTCTGTATAATTCAGTAATTAATGTTGATTTATTGTCACTCATTTGTGTCTCTTGTTTTAGCTTTAATTGTTGAAAATCTCACTATAGTAAAGATTCCATCAATATTATCGTAAGTTTTCATTAATTTTCCGTGTTATTTATCTGATAATTGTTAAATTTTAGATTGTTTCCTGATGGTAAGCTGTTTTTTTTTTCTTCAATATTTGTAATTTGCATTTATTACCCTTAAAGAGGACTTTATATCCTGACCAATAGATGGCGGTAAATCTAATGGCGGGCTTGAACCAGTGACATCACTGACACTATTGACTTATGGGTAGATGGATAAATATGGTGTGTTTTAAAACTGTTCTGAACAGCCGTTCGAGTACTCGAACAGGAAAAAGTCGTTTTAA
>JAZBGY010001631.1:0-15493 GCA_037414755.1 Lydus trimaculatus
TCTACCTGTATGCAAAGTTTTATCAAAATCGGAGAGGGACAGTTGTGTCCCTTTCCTTGTTAGTTGTACCTACACTATTTCTGATTGCCATAAATAATATTATGGGCAAAGTTGATTCATTGATTGAAAATTGTTTATCTGTCCATGATTAGTGTATTTTTTATTTAGGAAATAATATGGGCCACATCTGTCCAAAAAATTCAAGTCGCGATTAACCAAATTAAGGGTAACGATGAGGGTGTTGGTTTTCGGTTTCCTGTTACAAAAACCCATACAATATGACCCTGTATTACACCTCGATAATCCTCCTTCTCAGTCTCGCTCATTGGTTAGATTTATTGGTCTAACATTTGCAGATAGAAGCACTAACATTAAAATGTAGATTCATGTTCAAACTACATAAATGCCTAGCCAGTACCTATTGGGTTGTTGATATAAGGAGCCTTATAAAAATATACCAAACTATGATTCTATCGCAAATAGTTTATAGTGTTATGAAAACCCTTGATCGTGCACACCATGTTGGCCTTAGATATTCGTTAAGTGCGTTCCCTACCACTCCAATTGAAGCGCTTTATTGTGAGTTATGAGACGGGTCTCCGCTCACTTCGTATGCGCCTAACAAATGCACTGTGACTAAAACAGTGTCAACACAACTCTGCCATATTCTTTTATTCCGAACAGCTGTGTTGAAGTTAATATGTAACGTTGGCAATTTGTGCGATATTATTTCAAGCTCCGCTATCCGGTATAATGACGTCAAATCTTATAATTCGTCAGATTTGATTATTCGTTGCATAAGACGGTAACGTAAAATTCCCTGTGTTTAAATTGTGAAGTGTAGTTGGTTTCATTCTACAACATAGATGCGTCCATTGTTATACGTCGACGTGTGTGAACCAGACTTTATTCATTTGTTGTATTATTGGTTGTCTATACTCTGGCATAGTTGCATGGGTTGCTATAGTTACTCGGTTCGACTAAACGCCGTATTGACGTGAAATCAGTGCGCTATTATGTGCGCATCTAATCTCTACTATACTACTATCAGTCATAGACAAAAACAGATATCAATGTGTTTACGATTTTGATATGGTTTTTTTTTATTTATTAGAGGATTTATTTGTCATCTATAGTACTATCAATAATAATTCTTAGATATGACAAATCAAAAATGATAAAAGGTACCAATGATAAGTTTTGTTTATTTTATGTAAGTCGTATTGTGTAAGTGGTTCAGTCGGATATCAACATTTATCAAAAAAACAAAACGAACAAAGTGAACCTGATTTAACCATGACGAAGGTAAACATTTTAACAATAGTAGAATTTTTAATAAAATGATGATTGTTGGAAAAATTTGAGGTTAGATTTGGAAATTTTCCAAAAAAAAATTCACAAAGAATTCGATAAATATTTACAGATCATTTAACTGTTGTATAATAAAAAAAAAATGAAATTTTCTTGTATAGTGAGTGTATCGTTTTAAATCCGATTTTTGACTTTTTGCCAACTTCACCTGTGTTATCAAGATTGCAAACGATAAAGTATACAATTTTACGGATTATACAACTATTATTGCTTAGTTGATAAGAAATTCTATACTTTATGCATTTTTGTGATTAGTCGATTCTGTCGATTATAAAGCAGGTTAAAGGATCTCAAAATTCGTTAAAATTAAAAACTTTGACGATTTATATTTAAAAGGGCTTCAGTGGAATAACAGTAGTTGTCTTTATTATCTTACTTATACAGATTAACACATCTTAAATGTGAGAAAAACTGGACAGTCTAATTGCTTTCGTCCGAGTTGAAAAGAGATTATACAGTATTGGTTTTATAAATGCGAACATTGGGAAAAATATCCATAATGTAGATGTAGTTCGATCTTTGTCTGATGAATTTGTTCGCAGATGTTCCACCATGATCATGACAAAGATGGAAGAGGGTGAGACGTTTTTAGAGAAACCTCTAAGGGTGGGTGGAATCATAGATGATATGTTGGGTTCGTAATGTTTCTACGTAATCTACGACAAAATCTATTTATCTGATAAAGTGATAAAACACTAGAAATCTGACAATGAGATTTGAATGAAAGAAGCCAATATTTTTATGAATTTTCTACCCATCTTTTATATACAGGATTGGTGGCTCAAGTGTCGCAGTGATTCGAGATCTGCATGTGTAGAAAAGGGACAGAAATAAAAGTTTTAAGAACGTGTACTGCCTTTTTGACTGCCCCAACGTACTACTGAGGTGTAACCGTATACGTTCTTAAAACTTTTTTCTGTCCCTTCTCTACAAAATGTTCGATCTCGAATCACTGCGACACTTGAGCCACCAACCCTGTATATTATCTCTTTTCAACCTGGGCAATGACTATAAGAATGTACTATTTTTTGTAGTTTCTCCAATGTTCCTATTTAAAATCTCTTAACCTGTATGTATATGTTTATACAACAAAGGCACTGGATGTTTTCCCATCTATTTGTCTTTGTCCAGCAGTTCTCAAACTATTTCTGTGATGGAACCTTTCAACAGACATTTCCCCCCTTGCAAATAAAATTTGGTATTTGAGAACCCTTGTGTTCGCGGAAGCTTCGATTTTTGTGGAACACAGTTTGGAAATCTCTGGTCTATGTTATATAATATGAAAATACAACATCCTTTTTATTTTTCGGTACCTATAATATAGTTGTTTTAATATTGTATGTATTATCAGTGATGTTAAATATGTACACATCTAACCCATATTTGTTTTATACCTGATAAAAAGATTCAACTTCCTGTGATGTTTTTTTTTTTTTGTTTTTTAGGATGTTCCGGCAAAATCAGTTTTCCATCGTCCTATGCCAACAATTCAATTTCTTGGTATATTTGTTTTAATAATTCTAGTATTTCTATCAGTTATAATAATTGAAAAACAATTACCAACTGGTTTACGTATAGTTGATGAAACAAAATATCCAGAACATTTTATAGCTGAACGTGCATATAATTGGTTGAAAAATTTAACAAATCTAGGTCCACGTATAGCTGGTAGTTATACAAATGAAATATTAACTGTAAATTTATTAAAACAAACAATTCTTGATATAATAAATAATGCAAATAAAAATCATTTAATTGAATTTGATATACAGAAAGCTAGTGGTGCATTTAATTTAGAATTTTTAGATGGTATGACAAATGTGTATCAAGATATGCAAAATGTTATTGTTAAAGTTGGTTCGAAAATTAATTCAACGCATAGTTTATTAATTAATTGCCATTTTGATACAGTTCTAGATAGTTTAGGTAAGTTCAAATAATTGTAAAACAGAAGACAAAAAAAAAGCATGTGTGAACTTAATTTGTTGACATCAATTCAAAACAATAGCATTGATTTAGAACAAAAGAATGTAACAACAATAATATGAATCATACGTATATGTGACTGACTGTTAGAAGTGTTTAAATTACAAAATAAAAAAATATACGAAATTATCACCACCTGTTACAAGATTATAAAAATATGAACATTAGTGATAAAGCATTCATTCTAGATTTTATTTGTAAAGAAAAAAAAAACCTTGAAAACAAATGACTCAAATTCTCATTTGATAATCAGTTTATTCATGTAAATTATTACAATACTGTATATAACGACAATCCGGTTATTGCGACAATAATTATTTGACAACTTTATTGGTCAATTGGTTTCAATAGTTCACCAATAAAGTATTAACAAATAAGCAACTGTTCAATAAAGTCCATTGGCCCTGGATCATATTTAAGTTGTCTGCCCATGACACTTTCTCAACTTTAGAGAGCTCAGAAAAATTAATTAATTAAATGTACTGGAACCCTATCATTACCACCAGAACCTGCAACATGTGCCGCCGACTTAATCCGTCATTTAGTAATTGTTTCATCTAACACTAAAGTTCTCTTATTTGTGTAGAAAAAAAGAAAAGAACCATAAAGATAGCAAAAGTAGGAGCCTGGAAAATTATAAAACAATCAGTAAATGAATACTACAGCTAAAAGTCTGAAATGAGCAAAATAACAATATTGTTTCGTTTACAAAATTTTTTATTTGAATGAAATCGATAAAGATGGAAAATTGTCGCAATAAAACGAATAAATAACTAGAGGCCAGGATTGTATTTACTAAACAACGATTGGCAATAGCCGGCTTTACACGGACGCTCTTAACCGCGCGACTGAGGAACGCGTGAAAATGAACACGTCAAAGCACACGTAATCCCGCACGCCGAAATGTTGCATTGCCTTCACACAGACACTCTTCCGCGCGCGATTGAACCTGAACGTCCTAAATCACGCGGTTAAGAGCGTCAGTGTAAGGCTTACTATTGAAAGAGTATTATGCTGACATTGTGGATCTGGTGTAGTTTTAGATAAATTGTGTTTGTCTTTATTCAAATGAGAATTGATGCCAATCTATATCCAAATGTAATTAACAAAAGCCATTGATCTCTCTTTATGATATTGATTAATAGAAACGAAAAAGTTATAATAAAGGAGCAACGGGGACCCTGTTACAGGAACAGGCTGTTTTTAGATTTTGCCTTCTAAATTCTTACACTTCATTCCTAGTTTATTGCAAAAATAAGGGATGTACACCTTTACATGAAACACCCTGTATAAATTAATTCGGTTATTACAATAGTAATAATTATTATTGAAATATTGTCGTTAGTTTTATTGGTCAGTTGATTCAATCGAATCTCAATATAGTATAGTTGACCGATAAAATATTAACAAATGATCAACGTCTAGTGATTTATATAAATACATTATTTACACGTGTTACACTGATTATATAAACGGTCCCCTAAGGTTTCGTTTACACGTGAGAAGCTCCATCATCGATTTACTTGTAACACTGGCATTTCTTCTATTATTTGAAAACATTTTTTTTTAGGTGGTAGCGATGATGGTGCTGGTTGTGCAGTAATGTTAGAAATTTTGCGTGTAATAACAAAATCCCCAAAAATCCTACGTAATAATATTATATTTCTATTTAATGGTGGTGAAGAGAATTTTATGCCAGCCTCACATGGTTTTATAACAAAACATCATTGGTCAAAAGAGATACGTACATTTATTAATTTAGAAGCATGTGGTGCTGGTGGCCGTGAAATATTATTTCAAGCTGGTCCCCATCATCCATGGATATTAGAAACATATTCAGAAGAAGTGCCTTATCCATATGCCTCATCATTGGCACAGGAAATCTTTCAAAGTGGTGTTATACCTGGTGATACAGATTATCGTATATTTCGTGATTTTGGTAATTTATCTGGATTAGATTTTGCATGGTCAGCAAATGGTTATGTTTATCATACGAAATTTGATTCAATTGAACAAATACCATTAGGTTCATTACAAAGAACTGGTGATAATATTTTATCATTAGCTAAAGGTATGGCACAAGGACGGCAATTATCTGAAATTGATAAACATCATAATGGTAATTTGGTATTTTTTGATTTTCTTGGGGCATTTGTTGTTAGATGGCCAATGTTTCTTGCTGATTTAATCAATTTATTAACTGTGATATTTTCGTTATATTCGATTTATGGGAATTTCAATTTAGGACGAATTAGTGATAGTAAATTTTTGATTATTTTAAATTTTTTTCAATTTTTTTTCAATCTAAACTAAGATATTTTTTAGATTTGAAAGAAAAACAATATTGCAAAAAATTATTGGGTTGTATGATTGTTGTGATTATTTCATGGATAATCTCAGTTGTTACTTCATTGATTATTGCTGCTTGTTTGAATGGTTTAGGACGTACAATGAGCTGGTATGCTCGACCATTCTGGATTTTTTTACTCTACGTTATTCCTACACTTCTAGTCTCGATGGGTGTTTTGTTATTACATGCCAAATTTTATCATAAAGTAATTAATTACACTTCTACATTACAGATTTTTTGTTAACAAAAACAATAATTTCCAGGATATTGAATTATCACCGTGGACAGTATTTCAATTATATTATGATGCTTATCAATTAGTGTGGACTTTAATATTAGTTCTTGGCATAATATTTCGAATACGATCAAGTTTTATTGCATTACTTTGGGTATTTGGAGCGGCATTAGGTAATTTTTTGAAATCGAAAATTTTCGGACGCTACAGAGGTGAATAATACCAAAAATTTTAATTACAATAAAACTTGAATAGTTGTTTTTTTTTAATTTATTTAAGATTCATTCAAATGGTTATGTTTACATATTGCAATATTTGGTTTACCATTTGTACAATATTTCTATCTAACAATCGGCGCCCTTTATCTATTTATACCAATAATGGGACGTGCTGGTGCTGGCAGCCATGCTGAATATCTCATTGCAGTAATGGTTAGTTTATTATTTGCATTACTATTTAGTTTTGTTGTACCTTTAATATTATTAGTGAAGGGTATTGAAAGAATATTCAGTTTATTAAGTGGTTTATTTCTATTATCAATTGCAATTTTAATACTTACACCATTCGGTTTTCCATATTCTGGTGATCCTACATTATTAGCACCACAACGTTTTATGATTGCAGTAAGTTAGTTTTTTTTTTGATTAATTGAAGAGTTTTGGTTTTTTTTTAAAAGATAGATTGTAGCATTCACAACGAACATTTCATGATAGTTCCGGTGCTATAATTGATGAAAAATCGGGTTATTGGATTGCTGATATGGATATAAATAGTCCACATACAGTTGATCGATATGTTCCTGAAATGAAATATGCTGAATTAATTGATAAAGATTGTCAACAATATTTATATTGTGGTTTACCATATTTAGTACCTGTATTAACAATGTTATGGAAAACGCATTGGTTACCAGGTCCACAACCTGATATCAAAATACCGATAATAATGAAAATATTAAATAAACAACAAATTAACAATACCATAATACGATTAACATTATTCGTTGATGGTCCAACACATATACAGATAATGTTATCACCAGTATTGGATGTTGAATTAATTGAATGGAGTTTGGATAGTAAATATCCATTAGCTGGACCTAAATGGAATGGACGTAATACATATTTTATCTATTATGCTTACGGTTTAAAACGAGTACCTTTGAAATTTTCAATGGATTTTAAGGTGGGCTTTCGTTAAAATTTTAATAATTGAATTTTTTTCTTTAAATCAAATTTTTCAGGTAACTGAAAATCATCAAGGACCTTTGATGGATTTGGCTGTAAGCTCCCAATATTTATTTGAACCTGGTAAGAGTACGGAAGAATTTCGGAAATTTATCCAACAATTTCCACAATGGACGGCAGTTTCGTATTGGACAGCAACATACGAATCATGGATTATTTGATAATTTACGAGAAAAGACTTGTTTTTGTTGTGTTCATTGTTTTTTACTTAATTAGCATTCAAATATCTCAATTTCGGGAAGAATTGCACAAATATTTCGATGATTTTTTTTCTTCAAATTGTTTTTATTTGGTTAAATTGTGCCAAAACATACAGCGAACGATAACAATGATACCGACAAAACAGTTATAATAATAGTGTGATTATATAAATCGTAATTTGCTCAGATTTTTAGTAAATCAAAATAGAATTATAGATTCGAATTGTCAATTAGTTAATTTGAAGGAAACAGAATTAGATGCAAGCTTTAGTATAAACATATCAGTTTCAAAAAACAGAAATAAAAATTGCTTCGCTTTCTCTAAAGAAACGTTCAAAAAGACAACAACCATATAGTATTTTTGATGTAGACTAATTCCAATTAAGCTTTAATATTCTTTTGTTTTGTTTATTAGAAAATCATTCCGTCAATTGGCAACCTATTTTCCATTATTTTACATGTTGTAATCGGATTTAGTTTAGTCTCAAAGTTTTTATCAAACTAGTGTTAATTTAATTATCACGTTTGCTTGGATTTTTGATCTGTTTGTGATCAAGTTTGTGTGTTATTTTCTTGTTTTCTTAACTTTAAAAAGTTGTTTTTGTTGAAATCATTAACGAAAATATCGATGTGATATCCTGCCGACACCAAATTTTTCTAAATATATTGTGTGCATTTTCAGTTTGCGCACTAATGTTTTTCGCATTGTTATATTTATAATTATACGAATATTGTTGAAATAAACTATCAAAATAATTGGGAATTATTATTGTTTTATTGTTAAATTATCGAGTTGAGTTGCGGTTATCGTTCTAGTTGAAATCACCGCATCTGTTCGAATTTATTATGCTTGTTAAGCTATAAAAAAATAAATGTAAACAATCTCATATATGCACACCTAAAAACCTTATCTTTTCTATTATTCATTTTATCAGCAATTTCTCCGGTAATTTCCACTCAATAACAACAATTAAAACCAATTATTTAAAAGTGTTGATTAGAATTGTATAAACAATAAAACACTAGTCTGTTGTTTTTCGGGATGTTTAAGTTGGCCGGATGGGGCACAGCCGTATATTAAATCAAAAATCTCTCAGCTATGCCGACATCTTGCCTTCTCGACACCCCAATTTATAATCAATTGAACCAATCAAGTAACAAAATAATTTAAAAAAAAAAGTAATCACAACATTCACTTGAATTTCCCGAATAATAATACGACCGATATGTTTGATAGCAACGTTACGACTGACTACTGGGGGACACCCAAGAAAAGGCCCTTAACACTACCAATTTTTCAACAGTTGAATCACCACTTCCTCTGGAGGCACGTGCTCCACCTGCGTGCCACCGTCGTCGCTGTTGGCGACGACGACGACGACAACGTGTCTTCCACACTTAATTAATATTATCTACCGCTAATAATTATTTTGGCAAAATAATAGACAACGAAGCGAAATTTTATATGTGCCTACTCTATTAAATTCCAAATTGATTCCAATTCGAATGAAATTCGATTAAAATAGGTGCTACGTTTTTTTTTACATTGAGAATTATGCAAAATTCAACCTGGATATTTTGGAATTTGATTAAATTTTTAAAGATTTGTCGTTTAGTTTCAAAATGTTACAATTTGTGTTTGAAATAACAACCTTGTAATACTGTAAATATAATAAAATAACAATAAATAAAAATATTTGTTGATAAAGGTGCAAATATTGTTTCAAATCTGAAATCATTGAGAGATGACGATGATAATAACGGTATAGATAGGGAAATATCAATGAGAATAAAACAATAATCGAAAAATAGCTAATCCAATTTCCCAATAGACTTAAGTAGATATCTATTTATTTATTTGTTAACCCCTGTACGCTATTAATCTTTTATATACAGTTGTGGGGAAATTTTGGAAAATATACAGACTGTCCTAATGGAAATTTGAGAGTGATGCGATGTTTCTTTAACATAAATTACAAAAATATATAACGGACAGACTGTATAATTATATTTATTGTTAATATTGTTGCATTATTCCATCTTTAGAAAATAAAATTTTCCACTTATCCAACACCAAAAATGAAACAATCGTTCCTATTTGAAAAAAATAATTTGTATGCAAAATGATCAACCATTTGAAAATACCTGGCCATATAAGAAGACCATCCGTTTATTATTAATGATAATCACGTACCAGTCAATTTCCGTCTTATAAGAATTGAAGATGTGCGAAGCATTGATTGCAATGAAACAATTGTTTAAATATATATATTTTTTTTTATATATAGAATATAGAATATACCTGTATATATATGTACAATAATACAATAAAAGAGAAAGAGATAGATAACAATAAATATATGAAATGAGTATAAATGACTGATTGGACATGACATGATTACCAAATCAATTCAATGGGTGTTAAATAGGGTGGGGCTGATGTATAATCTTCGGCAAACTACCATACAGAGACATTGACCTACAACATACAATATTATTGTCCAAATTCCTTAAACTATTCAAACTAAGCTTCTATACTTCATATTAAAAAAAAAAAGTAATAATAATAAAGTATTTGGGCGAGGACAAAATCATAAAATTATACATACATATCATAGATGGAATAGAAACGGAAGTTGTCTTAAAATGGGAAATGTGTAGGACGTGAATTGTTTAAATTTACAAACATAATTTGAATGAGCAAAGGGTCAATTTTGGTAAAACACACAAAAACAACAAGAAATAAATCATAAAAATAATTGGGTGTTTACTTGTTCAAAAGAAATATTATCTTTGATATGTATTTTAAATAAAAATATCTTAATTAATAAAAATGTTACTTTAGAAAAATTAAGAAACTCGCTTGTTTTATTTTGGAATTATGTTGACAATCTTGAAGCCGAAAAATTGTTGATTTAGGCATAGTTTATCGTTTGAACCAACATTATAATGTTTGTACTGTATTGTTTATATTTTACGTCATCCGGGAGCATCGTTGCTTTAACAAAAAATAAATTTCGAATTGAAATTGTAGAAAAATTGATTATTGATTCAAATAATTAACAAACAAGAGTGGCTTAATCTTCGTTAATCTGTAGAACTAATAACATTACAGAAAAGAGAATAGAGTAGAAAAAATTGCATTAGCAACAGTAGGATATTTACAAAATATTCTATAGAGGTAATTAATATTGCAACAAGATTTGTATATATTTGTTAAGTAATAGAAAGTTATAAACAATGTTGTTATTTCCACCTAAATTTATTTTCGCTCACAATTGTGAAACAGAATTCTTTCTTGGAAAAGTGAAATTTGGGATTTTCAATCTATTCGATCTGTTATATTTTATCCAACCACAATTTTTTTTTTTGATAAAGCCGACATGAGGAAGACTGGCGCCTTAGAAAGCATTAGCGGCAGTAATGGAATTCAAAACTCACGACTACTATTCTGTATTTGAGTATCTAGAAACGAATATTTGGTAGATACTGAATTATTTTACGTCCAACTACGTTCTTCTCATTATTTTTGTCGGATTTTATAAATATTACCCACACTAGGTGCTTCTGCAGGTTTTTACAGTAGTAGGTACTCTTCATAAACTTCAAAAACACGCCAAGATTGTTATAAAAGGGAAAAGAAATTTTGAAAAGCAGTGCACTGTAGTGTTACGGTTAAACAACAGCAGGTTTCATGAGAAGCTGAACCTTCATCAATATTGGACTGTGGAAGAGTATCATTGTTTCAATTGATAAATCGACACGAAATTTTTTGAGAATGATGTTTTACAACTTTGAAATTGCAATGAATGGTTATCAAAGACGAAATGATTCAACTAGTGAACGTAAAGTTGGTTGCATAAATATCAACCATTTCGCTTTAAAAGGAGAATTTCCAAAAATAACGACTTGATTAAAGCCAAAATCTAATTAATGATTTGATTAGAAAGTGTCGGTTGTTTCTAATAATAATCAATCAACAACTTTAATTGAGACTAGCTCCTTCTCAGTTACCACCATTACCACCACTACCACAACAACCACCTACATTACAACTACTCCCGCAGTGCCCACGTGATCAAATTCCTGCATCAATTCCTTTGGTACTAAAATCAAAGTATGGCACATCCTGCAGGACTTCAATTCAATATCTAACAATAAATCAAATCTCTAACTTATTATTGAACAATTTTCATTAACTCAACTATACAATTTCAGTTTAGTTTATATGAAAAATTTGCACATTCTTTATTTCTTTAGTTATAGCTGTATATGTTTCAAATCGATACTTCACCACCAGTCACTACCCTTAACTGTATAACATTAAACACAGCCAGTTGGTGAATGAACATTGTACGTTCCGGACATTGTCAACAGAAATGCTCGATGATAACCTAAAATCGTGCGATATTATCATCGCTAGTGTATTAACAACAAATTTATTTAAATTAATATTAATATGTCGGTCGGTTAGTAGTTGAATAAAGAAGAATTGAACCAAAAACGACCCCTAATATAATAAATACATGTACCACAAATACCTCATTAATAGCCCAAATATAAAACAAAAAACAAGAGATCGGTTTATTTTGTCCAAAATCTTTGTTTATTGTTCTCGTTAATTATTTTTCAATTCTTATCCATAAAAGAATAAAAAATCAACATGATTCCGTCTAAACACTGTGATCCACATTCCAGTAAGAATCTTTATTGTTGTTGTTATTGTTGTTGCTCCAAACAAATTTTAGGTTTGCATTATTTATTTCTTTGATTTTTGTTGCTATATTTTGTGTATTAGTTGTTGTGTAGGTATTTTTAATTGCAGATTTTAGTTGATTGATTATTGCATGTTGTTTAGTTTCAGTCTAACGTTGATACTAACTGGTTTTCAATTAAATTTTGCATCAAAACTAGATGTATAAAAGTAGAGAAAGATAACCACAATATTCCAATTATATTTCAACTATTATTATTATTATTATCATCACTAATAATAAGGGTATAAATGAATGAATGGAAGGATAATGAATGGATTAATAGGAATGGTACGATAATTTATTCAATTTCAATAATGTCGTATTTAATTATAAGGTGCTCGCCCGGCGCATCCACCATAAGTGAAGATAGTATTTTGAAACAATTCATTTCGTATCAAAGCTTTTGATAAAATTATTTGATTGACATTTGATTTATTGGAAATAGTTGAGCATTTGGCTATTTTAACATCAATGATTTATGTTACACCACTTTTACTAGAATAGGATCGTTAATAATTGACCCCTACTGATTCAAACGGTTAATAGAAAAATAACATACCATTAGAGACTTATATGCGTTTAAAATTATATTGGAAATCTGGGCTTAAAAAGCAATAAAATCTTCAAAAGTTTTCTACCTTTTGTTTGTAATTTGTAATTTTATAAAAAAACTGTTAACTCTATCGGGGATTTTTTTGTTTGTTTAAAGTACTTATAAATTCTACTTGTAAAATGTTTTATTTTGATTCATTAGTGTTGAATTTTTAATTAATTAGTGAGTTCTGCTATTAGTGATTTTGCTATATTTAACGCCTGGAAGGGGCCGTCTTGGTGGCATGTCTGTACAGCCAACATATATTCCCCAAACATGCTAGTAATCCTGCATGTTATAATAACATTATCGATTGTTGTATAGTTGCTATTTTTCAAAACAACTTCAATTATGATTCAACTGTAAATATTCATTCTGTGAATATATTTGAATTTTAATTCTAGAATTTTGAAAAAATTCTCAAGGGACTTCATATTAAAGTAAGAACATGCTTAACGCTGCCTAGGAGTCTTATGGCTCTTAGGAACCCCACGACGATGGATAAAGTAATATTGATTTGATCTTGAAAGAAATTTACAGTCAAACTTTATTTAGGGTAGTGGTGGATAATGTTTACCCCTATCGTGCTTTTATTTGTCACAGTGTTACTACATGCTGTGGTTACAGACAGTAGTTGGATTATTTCTGTTTAATAATACGAGGGCAATCCCAAAAGTAAGGTCTCCACAGCGCTGGGGATGAGGGGAAACATTTCGTGCGACAGTTAGCAACACTGGTGTGTATGGCATTTACCTCACTCTCAAACAAGCCTATCCGCACCGTGCTGGGACACTCGTTGTTGATTGACGTTACCGCCAAGTGTGAAATTCGTTCATTTATTCGTTTTTTAAACGCAAAAGGTGCAGTAAGTAGTGTAGGGAATGTTCATAGCTGGTCATACTGAAATTCACGACGGAGAAAGAAGCGGAAGACCATCAATTTTCAACGAAACAATCGCAAAAGTACTTGAAGATCGTCGGATTGCTCTGGATGATCTCCGCATTTTGGTTCCTGAGGTGTTCATAGGATTTTGACAGAAACGTTACAATATCGGAAGCTGTGTGCAAGATGGGTCACGCGAATGCTTACAGAAGCTCATCAACAACAACGAGTTGACTCTTCTTGTAAATTTCTACGCCGGTATATAGACGAAAAGGACAACTTTTTGGACTCAATTGTAATTGGGGGGCTTTAGTAACGAGGAAAGATGAGGTTCAACGCTTCCTCAACGGCATGGCGACAAGTTGGTATGACATGGTCATTCAAAAACTGCCATAGCGGCTACAAAAATGCATAAACCGAAATAGTGATTATGTAGAAAAACAGCTGAAAGCTTAACCTTTAAAATTACATAATCAATATGCAAAATAAACGTTTCTTTTATTTCTAAAAAAAAAATAGGAAATCTTATTTTTGGGATTACAATCATATTAAAATTTTTTGGTGCAACCAACCGATCAAGTAAGTATTTTTCCGCGGCAATTAACCAAATTCAGGCTGTAAAATAATTAGAGAGGCCCCAAAATTTCTTTTGCCTAGGAGCCCCCACAAGGTTTAATCCGGCATTGTCCGTTTAACGCTGTTTCAGTATAACGCGGTGTTTTTTAAAATTTCTATATACTGTAAATATCTCCGGAAACGATCAGTTATCTTAAAGACCAAACAAACAGTTATTGATAAATTTCATCACAAAAGTAACTTATCCCCGTAATTTACCTCGTTGTTTCATTTAGGGCTTTCTGTGGTAAGTACCATATGTGTCTTACAATTAGTGTACTGAAAAGTCTAATTTAGTATTCCTAATTACCACCCTTTAATTTATTGATTAATAAATCTGTCTAGACTTCATATATATAGAAGATAATTATCGATGAGGCTCAATTCAATTTTCACGAATAGTTTATGAAAAATGGGTGGAGTTTTCGTAACGCAACAGATATCAACATTTCCCCCAAAAGATGAAAAATATAAGAAGAACCTGTTACTCGAAGCGTATTATTAAAAATTTGTTATTTCCGAGATAAATCTGTTTTTCCATAAATGAAATAAGAGTCGATGGAGGGTATAGTTGACGCCTTTAGGCAAAAGTCTTCCTGCTTTCTACTTGATTTATTTCATAAAACCAGAGAAGTATCGCTTATTTTTAAACCATTTTCTATTGATTCTTCTTGTATTAAAATCATATTGTCTTAGAATTGTATCGATATAAACAAATTTTCATTTCTTTTATGTATGGCGGATGCTATAATGTTGTGCTGAAATCTATTTAAAATATCATTGATCGATAATTGCTGAAAACTTTATTATTTCAAGGCGATCGTTTAAGTTGGCCGATTAAATGATAAAGCCGTGTCTTATAAAAGATAAAACAGAGGTCCTTAAAATTTATTAAAAAACCAAACAACACTTAACACATTTTATATTTCTATATTAAACAGTATTTCTTTTGTTAAACAAATTCTTTGAAAAACCGTTAAACCTTCATTTTACAATTATCGTATAGTTAACATGATGACGTCATTTGTTGTTTTGCGGCTTTTAATCGAAATTATCAGTGATAAATAATTGGCAAGTACATGTTTTTAATTGCCTTTGTTTTTTGCTATTATATCATTCATTTGTTTAACATAATAATTCAATAATACAGTCGATAGAAATGTACATTAATTTTAAAAAAAGTGGTATTTTTTTAAATTTAGGTTTAATCAATTGAACAATAATATTCCATTATATTCTACGGTAAATACGATCAGAA
>JAZBGY010001632.1:0-18698 GCA_037414755.1 Lydus trimaculatus
TATTTCGTCCAGTACATTATGATAATATAAATTTAGATGATTTTGCAATGGGTACAAATGCAATTGTTGCTGTTATCAGTTATACGGGTTATGATATGGAAGATGCTATGATTATTAATAAATCATCGTATGATCGTGGTTTTGCATATGGTTCAATTTATAAATCCGAATTTATCGAATTAGAACATCAAGATTCCTATTTTCATCGAGATCCAGATAATACAGAATTAATTCAATATTTAGATAATGATGGTTTACCATTTATCGGTCGACAAATCCACATCGATGAACCTTATTATTGTTATTTTAATACAGATGAAGGACATTATGTTTTGAAAACGTTCAATGGTAAAGAAGATTGTTTCATTGATAATATACGTTTATGTGGTACATTTGATGCAAACCAACCGAAATGTGTTTGTATCACATTACGTATACAACGTAATCCAAATGTTGGTGATAAATTTGCTAGTCGTGCCGGTCAAAAAGGTATCTGTTCACAATTATGGCAACAAGAAGATTTACCATTCACTGAAACCGGTTTAGTACCAGATATTGTTTTTAATCCACATGGTTTTCCTAGTCGTATGACAATTGCTATGATGATTGAATTAATGGCTGGTAAATCAGCTGCTTTACATGGTTTAGTACATGATGCTACACCATTTAAATTTAATGAAAACAATACAGCCATCGATTATTTTGGACGTTGTCTAGAAGCTGGTGGTTATAATTATTATGGTACTGAAATAATGTATTCGGGTATTGATGGTCGTCAAATGACTGTTGATATATTTTTTGGTGTTGTACATTATCAACGTTTACGTCATATGGTATCGGATAAATGGCAAGTTCGATCAACTGGACCAATTGATATTTTAACACGGCAACCGTTGAAAGGTCGACGACGTGGTGGTGGTGTACGGTTTGGTGAGATGGAACGGGATTCGTTGATCAGTCATGGTGCATCGTTTTTGTTACAAGATCGATTATTACATTGTTCGGATAAAGTTACAGTAAATCTCACGTATATATTTTATAAAATTGATTTGTTATCAACATATATGTTTTGTTTCTAGGCCTTCATTTGTACGTCGTGTAAGACTTTGCTCGGACCGATGACGTTAGTAACACGTGTTGCTGATAAGCCACAATTAACATCGTATAAAGAACATTGTCGATTGTGTGGCCATGGACATAATATTGAAGAAATCCAAATACCGTACATTTTCAAATTTCTCGTCACACAATTGGCCTCAGTTAATATTAATGTAAAAATTACATGTGAACGGGTATAATTAATTGATGAAATTGTTGTTTGTTTAAATTTAAATAATTTGATTTTATTACTTTTTTTAATTTTTAAATTAAAACAATTTCTCTCTCTTCAGTCACAATAATAATTATTACAAAAAATATGAAATTCCGATATTATCAACAATTTTCCTAGAATTCTCAAAAAAAAAAATATAGACTTTCGTTTAAAATAAAACAAAAACAAACAAAAACCACTGGAATTTCCCCGGTACAATCAAGAGAAGGACACAAATAGAATAATAATAATAACAAATGAAAATACACAAATTTTCGGCTTTAATATAAAACAACCCAATTTTGTGTTTGTTTTATTTAAATAATTGATGAAATAAATATTAAGTGATGTATCCATTTTTTTTTAAGAGACCGAAAAACCTCCTCTTTTGATAATTCGGGAAAATCTGCCTTAAATTGTATAATGTCGTCATGAATTGGCACTTAATTTCTCCAATTTGGCAGCTAATTCATGTGAATCCCTGTCAGCATCACTACTACCATCATCATCATTATCACAACTGGATTGTTGCGACTGTTGTTGTTGTTGTGGATGGTTCAAAGAGCATTCACCTTGCCAACGTGCTTTACTACTGGCATGACTCTATATTTTAAATATTTTAGAATTAATCATCAAAATCTTGAATAATAATAAAAATAAAAAATTACCATTGATAAGTCGCGTTTCCATATAGCACCGCATATACCATCACATTCAATACATGGACGTTCTAATGCATAACCACCACATTCTGAACAATCCAACGAGACATGTTTATCATTCCAAGATACACCACATGTAAAACATGTTGTCATCTGTAAACGTAACTCTTCAATTGTTAAAACATGATCATTGATGGTATTATAATGATGATTGTGATGATGATGATGATGATGTAGATAGGGTGGTATTGGACTTGAACTCCAACTTGATGTTGGTGTTGATGCTATATCTTCAAGACTATGACTTAATGTTGTTAAAGAACTGTAAACATAACAAAAATAAAATTAGAAACAAAATAGATAGAGATAATAGAATAAAACACGCGCACTACTACTACTATTACTACCACATGATGTTTATTTTGTGCCTCACAATTACGTTTAAGTGATTACAAACAAAAATTGACGCAAAAACATAAAATCTTTAAATAAATATTTCCCAAAAACAAAATTTACCTGTGACTGGAGTGAATTTCTGCCGGATGGACACTAGCAAGCGACATATTCCTTTTTACTGTAACAAAAATAAAATAAAAAATAACTCAATTATCAATTATCATCATCATCATAAAAACATGACATGATCATCATTTGGCGTAGGAATTACCGTAAATTATCACGAATGAAACACGTGAATTTACCCAATTCATTATTTCTAAATTATTCTATTATCATTGAATGTGAGAAAGTTACAAGTTTATCGACCCTAATAATGGTCACACTATTTGCGATATAATAATGTCTGGATAGATGGATAGTGTGACGCCGTCGCGACGCCACCACAATTATTATTATTAACATCAAACACGAGGAATAATATTGTGAAATCTATATGTATACAATAGAAAGAGAATAACAGACACACATGTAAATAAAAATAACCTATTTACCTAAAAAAAGTACCACATCAATGTTTTTTGCAAATTGTTGATAAACAACACGAGTTGTTAATAATAACAATAAAATTGCAACATTGTATTAACCGGAATTAAAATAAATAACAAGGTGAAATAAAATAATAATCGAAAACATTGGTTTTATTCAAATAGGAAGCAACAAAAAATCTAGAAGGCCAATTAACAAAAATCAATCTATCTATGAATTAAACAAATGAAAGATAATTATTAGACAACTAGATAATAAAGACACGAGATTTTTTTCTTGCTTTTCCTAAATTATCGGTTGAGAAAAAAAAACATGAATAATTACGAATTATACACGTGTGCTATCAATGTTTTTTGTTTTTTTTTTATCTCGTCTTCTATAATCATTCATAGCCAGTGTGATTGGTAGATGCAATTAAATACATCTCGCCTACTACGATTACAACTCAAATCTCTTGTACTATATATTATACTATGTGTATGTGTGTGTATATGTGTAAAATGGGTCAATCAATAACAAATCGTAATAATAATAGTGATGATAATGATGATGATGGGATAAATTATTAAATTTTATGAATGACGCATTTATCATTATACCAAAATAATAATAATAAAGGGGTTATTTTTAGAATTCTATTAACAATCGATACGTCTGTTATTATCAATTGTTTAACAAAAACAGCCTACTAGATGATTATTATTATAAACCAATAAATAATTACACAAGATTTTCTAGAATTGTTTTAAATACACAAATAAATTTCAGAGGAAATCATTAATTTTTAATTTTGGAATTCCTAATAATTAATAAAATAACTAGAAAAAACCTGTATATGTATATGTGTGATCAACAATTCTGGGAAGCGCCACATACAGTAACGAAAAATAATCAAGACACCTATGCAAAAATAATTGAAAAACTGAGCAAAAAAGAAACAATTGACCGTTACTTAACAAAATACGTCCTAGATAGATCTTATAAATTGAGAAAGTTTTCAATATTAATAATAACAACAATAATAATAATAATTATGAAATTATTGATGACTTACCAATTTTTGATGAAATTCCTAATTAAAAAAAACAAAAATTTTCTCAATTAAATTAATTACAAAAATTTAATTATTCGAAAACAGCTGAAGAAAAAAATTTAAAACAATTGACAATCAACCAACCACACACTACCCTGATTGTTATAAAACTGAACTTCCCCGACCTCGTCTATACGTTCATATAATTGAAACGTCATCAATTTTACAATGACGTCACAGATATTGTGGGGGCGCTCACTATTCACCGCCCCCACTACTCTATTCTAATGCAAATAACAAACATGGATCGAAGGTAGCATTGCATAAATTTCATCAGGAGGGGATAGGGGGAGGAAAATAAAACGCGCTTTTTTCAAAAAAAAAAACGATTTTTTCCATCACGTAAATAAATGATGGATGGGATTTTTCCTAATAAATTAAATAAATAAATTAACAATTAGACTGACCTAGTCAAGGCTTTTTACAATAATAAAAATAGAGATACAAATAGAAAAGTGGGGACAAATCTTGATCAACATAAATAAGACAACTTTAAATAACAATTGTTAATTATTTTTAGAATATCTAGGTGACTTGATTGACATACAGTTAAAGAGGCGCCATTTATTTATTTTATTGCATATATATTTGTGTTTGTGTGTGTTATCCTACTATTTTTATCATATTTTGTATACCACATCGAAAAAGTGTTTTTTTTTTTATATCAAATCATTATAGGAATAATTATCATAATTTCTATAAGGAAATATAACCTTTACTACTTTTGATAATAATTATTATAATTTGATTAATAAACTGATAAATCAAGCCACTTGATTTTTGTTGAGTTTTTTCCCTATAAATTGTTATAAGGTGGCAACAGTTTTAAGTAGAAAGAAACAACAAATCTATTAACCAATCAAATTCGTGAATTATATACGTCATCTCTTTCTATAGAATTATTTCCAATGATTGCTAGATTTTAATTCAAATTAATAATAAATTAATCAATTTACCTGTTGTTAAGATAATTGGTACATTTTTTGTTAATGTATTACCAACAATAAAATCAGGATCATCTGGTTCAAATAAAATCGTCTCCTCTTCATATTCAGTAAAACCTTCTAATTTTGTATTACTATGTACACGTAACATAGTGTTTTCTAACTGGAATTATCCTGTAATAAAACATAAAATAAGCAAGACATTTACAAAAACCAACTTTTAAAAATAGTTGGCTAAAATAAACAAATGACATGCAGTGGTATATTATTATTGTTGCATTTTTTTTTTTTTGTACATTGGTACTCATATTTCATTTATTATAATCAAGTTGGCCTAGAACTTGATTGTTTTTTTTTTGTCTCTTCCCCCTAACCCCCACTACCTATTACATAGAAATTAAAAAGTAATGATATGGTAATCTAGTATGTTTTGAAAACAATTGCTAATTTCCGGTATTTGTAAAGACAATCGAAATAATAATAATAATAATAGGGAAAAAAAGCAGTGGCGGCGGAACATTTTCAAATTTGACAATAAATTAAAAGGTTAGCATTTCATAACCTTTAATTTTATTTGAATGATAAACACCGATGACTCTTATCAGTTAATCATATATAATCTAAATAAATTTGATAGATTTATAGATTGAAAATGGAAAAATTCACGACTTTCTCAACGATTTCACCAATATTTCCTAACCTAAATCTACTTCCTCTATTATTATTATTATTATTATCAACGTAGGAGATATATTCTAGAAAAACGGATCATCAAAGTCACCCCTGTCTGATTATTACTACAGTATTTGGCAATTGTTTATCTGTTATCATGGTTGAAGGTTAACTCCAATATGTGCATTAAATAACAAAAAAACTGGAATTATTTCGAAATTGTTTTTTTAAAAAAAAACATAACCTGTTTTTATATTCTTGCATACAATCCGGAACCGGATCTAGTTAGCTTATAGTAAAAACAAACAAACAAACAAAAGAAAACATAACCTCAATTCATTATTAATAATTTTAGAAAGGTGCATTTTTAATTAACATTTCTATGTACATTATTACAACATTTATTTAGAAAAAATAATTAACTTACAATTTAATATCGAAATAAAAATCCAATAAAAGTTCGTTAATTGGACACAAACGACTAGGAGGAAAAAAAAAAACAGCTGCACTCTATCAAAACGACATTCGTTTGTTTGTTTGTTTTAATGCAACGCAATCTTGATACTTTTATTACCGATGATGATAACCCCTTTCACTTAAATGATTTTTGATTAATCAACCATCACCAACAACAACAACAACAATCGCCACCACTGTCGCCTATAAATATTTAGTTTTATTTCGATTTGTATACAAATGCATGTATGTATGTACGTTTTGTGGTGTCTAGAGGAGAAATGCCATTCAGGTCGAAGACTTCTCATAGAGCGAACGGTTTCGGCCGGTTTTTTTTTTATTTGATATAGAGAAGTGAAGGAGGGGTAGTATAAAAGTATATAAAGAAAGGATAGAACGAATGGAATTTGCATTCCTACAATTATAAAGAGAGAGAGATAGAGACACCCTCATTATATGAACTTTGACCGAGTTTTTTAATGTTTAATTACTGTTGTATACATTTTCAAATTATAAAGTATGTATTTTAAGATTGTTATCTAATTTATACAAGGTTATTTGTTGGAAAATTAAAATTTAATTATGCCATATATAAACAAATTTATTACATAACAAATCTTGAAATATTGTTAAATAAACAATGTGTAACTGTCCTTAAAATCGCAGTGAAAATATGAATTAACCTTAACTATTAAAATGAAAATAGCGGCACCTATAGCGCTATCTTAGAATTAACTTCTTTTAGATAAAACTAGCGACATCTATCAGGTAACCTTGCAATTACGTTAAAAATAATTAAGATATCTGTAATTAATCATTTATTCCCACTCATTTTCAACAAATATTTGTTTTTTCTGTTGTTTTGGTGTTTTCAAATATTTCTCATCATCTTGTGATGTTGTAGTTGGATCATTTTTCAATTTCTTATTGAATGATTTTGTATCATTTTCAATGAATCGTTTCCTCTTTGTTGTTGTTGTTGCTGTATCAACAACTCCACACCGGTTCAATTCTTCTTGTCTATCCTTATATGATGTAATACTATAAATATCATTCTGTGATAATGTACTTAAAACGATATTTGCATATTCTCTTTTATATAAACCAATATAAGCTGATGTATCATTCAACCATGCAACATAAACATTACCAAATGGACTGAATAATTCAATGATGTTTGTCAATTTCCATTCTTTAGGGAATGTTAAATAGAAGACATGATCACGTGATGGATTTGCTATAAATAAATATTGAACATTATTTTTTGTTTTAAACACAATGACATGCAAATTGCAACACCAATAAGGGATCGGAAATTTCTTAACCAAACTTGACAGAAACGTTGAACTATTAAAACGATTTTACCAGGTGTATATTTTGAGAGATTTTGTTCGTTTCTTTATTGTTTTAGCTTTTGACAAAGGTCGTATTGTTGATTTGCCCAAAAGTTCAGAGAAAATGCAAATCACCTTAACCGGAACCAATCCATCATCATGAGCTTCTATCAGGCATGGACTAGGGAGCGTCAACAACCTAGAGTGGTATTCAGTGATGAATCCCAGTTCTGTTTGGGGATGTATGATGCACGAAAACGTGCGGAACATCACAATGTTGAATTATCTGTTGCAAGGCCTGTGCACCAAACTGTGGGGATAATGGTATGGGGTGCTATAACTTATGGGAGTAGGTATTGTTTGGTATTCCTCCGAGACAATTTGACCGTCCAGCGATTAGGCGTTAGAACTGCATATTCTTCCATTTCTTTTCCAGCAGGATAATGCCCGTCCTCATATTGCAAGATGTTCTATGGACCGATTTGTAGAGAGTAATGTCAATCTCTTGTTATGGCCACCCCGATCTCCCGCCTATCGCGACATTATGAGGAGACTGTGTAGCCTCCACAGACACTGCAAGCCCTACAACACGAATTATAGGTTGCCACGAAGGGTTGAGGAGATAGGGGGGGACCAACCACTTTATTTTTCTTTAAAATTTTAATCAATTGCTATCTTTTAATAGTTAAATGTTCCTGACAGTTTCCCCTTCTTGGTGTTGCAATTGCCATGTCATTGAATACACTACAAAAAAATAAAATGAAATACTAACGATCATCACCATGTAAATTGATAAATTGATTATCACGTAAAATTGATAAATAAATACGATTCTTATAAGTTTCTAATAAATTAAAATTAACAAAAATCTGATTATCCACCAATTCTTTTTGTCTACCTATAAAACACCATAATGATATAAAACATAAACCGGTGATATAAGCATCATAACCGGCTTCATGGTCTTTATTATCATCAATTTGATAATTAATACTTTTTATTTGTGGTAATTTAAATGGTTCTTTTTGTATTGTTTCTAATAAATCTTTTAAAATTGTGGATGTTATTAAATCTTTAAAAATATCAATATTTGCCAAAAATTTCGTATCTAAAACACTAATTTTTGTTTGATTTAAATTAAAATTTCAACAAACAATATTTCTAATAATACTTTGGTAATAATGAATGTAGACATTCTTTAAATTCGTTATAATCTTGTGGTAGAGGTGTTACGAATTTATCAACGATATGTACAAGATCTAAACATAAATTATGACCAATTACCAATTTTTGCTGGAATTATAATAAAATTAAACAATTTTCTCTTAAACAATAATTGATTCAAAAAACTACAGATTCGATTATCAATCGTAAAATTTTGGTAAATCCAATCGTATTTTCAAATAATTTCAATTCATCTTCAATAACTTGATTTTGAATACGTTCTAAGATTTGTGGATTATTGATTTTCGTTACCGTAACACATCTATCATTACCATCGAGTTTTTTCGTTTGAAAATGTAAACGATCTTGATATTTTCCATACCCAGTTTGGAAGATTAAACGTCGTAAGAATGCATTACATTTAGGCAAATCGAATTGTTCACATGCATCATCTTCAACGAATTCATCCAATTTTTGTCTAAAATATACAATAATTGTCACATTCGTAATAATTAAAAGCTCAACATTAAGGCATTTTTACAAAATATCGTTAATAAAAGGTTTGGATTCATCTGGTATGGGGATGGTTTCATTCGTTTTCGTTTGGTTCTGTTGTAATTGTTGCTTCTTCTTCTCTAAATTCTCTCGATATGTTGTCTCTTCTGCTAAATTCAAATATGGGATTCCTACAATTACATCGTAATTATACTTTTGTTGTTCAATTTGATTCGAAATAATTCACCAAATCGGAATAATTTATTGAAATCGAAACCTTGTTGTGTTAAAAAGTCAATACTGGATGTTTGACACAAAAACCGTTGATCTGGTATATTGTTATTGATAGGTCGTCGAAATATATAGAAATTATACGTTTTAACATCAAAACAATTCTCTTTATCATCATATTTAAATAAACTTAAACCGAATTGTATTATCAAAAAATCACGACAATTCTTATAGATTTTCTGATAATATTGTTGAATTGTATCATAAGCATTAATGTCTGATTTAAGATTTAAACCACTAAATTCACAATCAATCGATAAAAATGTTGAATTTTGTAGATTTGCCTTAATTTCCGGTAAAATCTGCTCGAAATCTACAACAAACAAACAAACATAACCTCAAATTTTTCGAAATAAATATAAACAAACCAACTAACTTTCATTAGTTACCTCCATTGTATCATTAACAACAATTTCTGTATTAAATAATCGTTTTTAATGGATTATTTGTTGAATTTTAGTCAAAATTATAAATAAAAGCTGAATAAACATAACCTAAAATTCTGTCAAAAATTTTGAGAAATTATGGGTAATCCACCATTTTGTTTAAATAATTAATAGCGGGATATTTAAAATAATTATAATTTAATTAAAAATTACTATTTTCCAGTTTTTTTTCCTTTTTTTTTTACAAATTAAAATAACAAATAATATCAACTAAATTATACAAGTTGCTATTTATAAATCTATCTACATAAATATAGGCACATTATTATCGCAAATATACACATATTTGTATCATTTATTATTTAATTAAAAATAATCTTTATAAATGTGCTAAAATCTCCATTTCCGTTGTTGTATTATTATTAATATTAGTATTATGCGAAGTTCCACTAACTGTAAGAATCACTGGATTCTGATCATTAGTTTGAACAATTGTAACCAAATTCTTACCACCATCCTTATTATTATTATTATTATTATTATTGTTATTATGATTACTATTATTGTTATCAGTTGTTGTATTATTACTATTATTGATAAGCATCATTTGTAAATCATTATCAGGTTCTAATTTTAATGAATCTATTGTTATATTATCTAATACAAGATCTTCATCTAGATTTGTTTGATGATGATGATGATTATCAATAATATTAACAATATTTATTGAATTATTACTATCATGATCTGATATAGATTGTTCACGGCTATGTTGTTGTTGTTGTTGTTGTTGTTGTTGATTGAAAATTGTTGTATTTGGACGGCTAAGACTATTTTGTGAACGATAAGATGGTGGGAAACTATATTCAGATAATGTTGTTTCACCACCACAACGACGATTCGATAAAGGCGCCCTAAAATTCATTTTATAATTAACAAACATATTTTTTCTATTAAAACAAATACCTTAAAAGACTTCCTGTATGACTACGATAAGTAGGTGGTGGTGATATTGTATTTTGTTGTTGTTGTTGTTGGTGGTGGTGGTAGTGTTGTTGTTGTTGTTGTTGTAATAATTGTTGATTATTGTGACTATTTCGATCTAATAATAACAGTCTTAAACGATATTCTTGCATTGATGCTTGATAACTAGGTGGTGGTGGCCGATATTGAAATTCTGGATACATCATTGCTGCATATGGATGATGTGGACGTCCATAAGTTGGTGGTAATCTTGGTATAAACCTCCTTATATTATTATTATTATTACCATTATTATTACAATGATTATTATTATTGCTGATTGTTGGATTATTTAGACCACCATTGCATAGATCCATTGATTCTAATGAATTACTTAAACCTAACATTGATCGACATGTTGATGTATTATGGGATGTTAAACGCCATGCTATACCACTAACAGTCACTAGAACAATTCCAACACCTAAAACATACATTAATTAAGATGGTAAAACTATCAAATTTTGTATAGGAAAAACAAACCTATCATAAGTAGTGATACAGTTAGATGATCTCTACCAGCTGGTCGCATAGCACCTAATGCTGTACCAATCAATACACAACAAATTGCAATTAATGCAATAACAGCAATGAACCATCTTAATGAACCCGGTTTCCATAATATCAAACCACAACATCCTTTCGGTGCTACTACAGATTGTGGTACACCATCTGTATATCGATTTCTACTAGAAATTATACAAAGAAAAAAATTGAATTAAAATCAATAATTTTTAAGGGAGAGATACTATTTCATTTTATCCAACTGACACTAATAAGACGATATGGCTAGTTAGGTGCAGGTTTAATGGGCCATCATGGGATTATACCATCCGAATACACGACTAAAACCACAAGTTTCCAGTTGCTGTTATAAACTGGCAAATACTAGAGGAGTTTTGTGTATTTTTACACCCCCCCTATATTCAAATGAAGTAGTACTACTGGACACTTGGGAGTCGTAGAAATGTAAATTGTGGTGTGTGTTAGAGATGTACGAATTGTGGAGCGAGAAATTGTAAATTGCATTAATTCCACAACAAAAAAAAATAGGAAAAAATAATCAAATTTTTGCAAATTAATAACAAAAGAACAGAAAGAGAAGGTTTAACTATCCAGAACAGAATTTTTCAAAAAACAAAACACAAAATTAATGTCGTTCTGGCTAATAAATTTTAGGAAAACGTTAACAAATTTTTATTACGACACTTGAAAGTTAAGTGGAAGTCAAGGTAGTCTTAAAACGAAATAAAACAAGAAAACCAAGTTCGTTATTTTATCACGACTATGTAGTGGAAATGAGAGGGTTACAGGGGAGATAAATACACCACCACCACCACTACCACATTAAGAAGATTACTAAATAATTCAAACAGATTACTGTAGTTGTTTACATAATTAATAGAAAAAGTGTATTTTATTAACTTGTACAAGTAGGATTTACAAGTATTCGTATAACACGTCTATTAAAATTTGGACGACTTGGCTGTGTAATACTAGAACTTACCCACTATACTGATTGTATAAACTACAATGTATTACTGGTTGTCTAAATACAACAATGCATCTTTAGAAAAAGATAGTTTATTGTCATCTATAAAGTGTAAGAGAGATAGAGATTGGTTTTTTTTGGCGAAAATCAGCGGGCTATTCAAATAAATTATCACTTTCCCCTATTAATTTGCATTTTAAAAAAAAAACAAAAATCTTACGTTCCACTGACACAGAAATCGTTATTTTTGTATTAATTACAAATAATCAATTTCTAATTGAAAGTTGAAAATTAACATAAAACGAGAGACACGAAGATTTCAGTGATTGTTGGGGCAACCTTGTAGGTTTTTTTTCCCCATTCCCCATCGAACACAATGATAGAGAAGTGTAGGTGTCTGTACGATAGAAACAACGTGAAAGTATTAAAATTATAATGTTAGGAGATGATGATGATGATGATGATGATGATGTTATAGAGAGAAGAATAAAACGATTGAAAGAGGGACACGTTGAAGTTTTATAAAATGTAGAACACCAACAACAGAATAGAGTGTGTGTTGTGTTTTTTAAAAAGATTTGTGACCGCTTGACCTAACATCAACAGAATTTTTCTGTTATTATTGTTATCAATAAAACAACAACAACAACAACAACAAATAGAAATTTAAGAGTTTCTCTTTCCGTTTTGTTGGTTGCTGGGTGTAGAAAAGTCTTTTAAAAAACAAACAACAAACAACAAACTGGAGAGGAGAAATTTCTTCTTCAAGCTAAAAATTTAATTCGATTGTTTCACTACTAATCTTCCGATAATGTTAGCGTTAAACTACATAAATAACGGATTTAAAAGATGGTTGTAAATTAAATGGTCGACGGATTGGAACGAGGTCTTAAAACAAACACAGAATAGATTAGAGAAACAAAGAGAGAGACAGTGGAGGATTTACTCACGACACTTAAATCTACATCTTTTAAAAACTTTTGCAAAATACACACTCTAATAGAGAGCATCAATAGATTCTTACAAGTTAGAAAGAGATATACACTAGTATTGGGGATAAGTTGAAAAGAGATGGATTGAATACCATTAAAACAGTGAAAAGATTTAATTTCGTTTTATAAATGAATTGACCACGATTGAAAGGGTCATTGATTCTTTACAATTCAAATTCTTCCAAATAATTAACTGAAATAATAAATCGATTACGTTCAAACAAAAGGGGGTGAAAATCAATTGTGGGTTTAATCTATACATAACGACACGATTTTTTTCCCACCCTTGCTATTCAATTCAAGTTTTAGTTGCAATTATGGGAATTGTAATCGTTGAACAACACACAGACACACATAGTGAAAAATACGTGGCCTGAATTCACACCACTTTTACAACCCCTAAAGAATAATCCAGGAAAGTGAAACGTTTTGAAATGAATAGAAGAACCAGTTTTTCTAAATGGGAAAAAAACGAACAGAAAAAGATCGACATTTCCAGTACAGTACACAAGAATCAACAATTGGCACAAATTCTCTGTTGTGTTTAGGGGAGAGTTTCACCCTATAATTTTACATATTTGCGGCTCTACTATCTATCTATATATGGAGAGGGAAAGCTTGGAAATTCGATCAAATCAATACAAAAAGTTTGTGCAGGATTACAATGATACGCTTTTAAATTTTTCTTTAAAAAAAAGGCATGGATCAAAAAGGGAATTTTCTAGTAGATGATACCTACCTACACCCCTTTGCCCTTTAGTCGCAACTTAAATAAATAGAGAATGATAGAAATCTAAATGGTGAACAAAAATAAAAGGGTAGCTTTCAGATCTATTTGAATTTTTCATCTTAAGATCTTTTGATGTTTGATTTTTTTTTGAATATCCAACCACTATTCGTTAGGGAAAAAGTGCAACATCAACCTATACAGTATGCGGCAGCAAAATAGGTACATAGGGAAAAGTATCAGTACTACCGATTCTCATTTTTTTCACATGAGTTAGAATTTAGATGAAGAGAAACTGGGGAGTTAGAAGTATTCCGCCACTCACCCTAAGTTGTATTTTAATATTTTACTCCTCTTTTATCTATCTGATCAATATTTTGTATCAAAGATCGATACTAGTAATGGCTGATTCTTTATAAGGATGGATGGTGTTGACGCTTTTCCCTATGTACCTATTTTGCTACCGTTTACTGTATACTAGCGGTCGGACTACAGCTCTAGGTACGCTGCAAGAACTAGAGTTATGACACCGATCCGAAGATGGGGAAAATATTTTTATCTATGGTAGTGGCAGGAATGATCATATAAACATTAAAATTTCACACCCCTGACAGCTTATTTGCTTTAGATTTCAATTATACTCATTTGAAAGTAGGAGGATTCGTCTTTTTGTCGTAGTGTATTTAGAGCGTTGGTGCGTACTGTATATATTTTTAAATTAATCCTTTTAATGTCATTCAACGAAAGAAAAACAGAAAGGAAAAAAGAAAATTCAACAAACAACATACGCTTGATCAGTTTCCTAGGTCGAGGAGAGATCAAAGACACATCAAAATTTAGCGGTTTTACACACAACAACGACAAAAAAAAAACAACAAATAGAAGCAGTAGGAAAAATAAACACAAAACAATACACCTTGGGCTATTCTACAAACACATATCCTGTTCTAATTTCAATAATTTTTTATTATAAATAATAGAAGTGATACGTCAAGGTTGTACTTTAAAACAAACAAAAAATAAACAACAACAACAACAACAAAGAACCTTGATTGTTGTTTTTGGGTAAAATTTAGAAACTGCCAGATGCTGAAGAGGAATTTATAGATCAGGTCAAGCGAAACAGACAGAACACAAACATTTCAATCGCCACCATTACTACTACTATTACTAGTAACGACTACCAACAACCGCCACCCCTTAAAAACATTACAATTTAACTGATGACGATGAAAATGCTGCTTTTGCTAGCCAACAAAATCAACAAACTGAAATTGAACAAATAGCGCCGTTGAAAAAGCAAATTTTCATACAAACACGTGTCAACACAACTCATACGTGCAATTATTACAATTTCAACCAATGAGAAACGAGAATTTGTTGCGATTTTGATGTGTTCTAAACTATCATTGGTTGATGAAACTTTTTGTAATTGTTATAGAAATAAATGGAAAGTATAGTTGATGAATTGTTGGAAATTTAACCAAAAAAAACCGCAAATTTCGTGAATTAAGTTGTGGTTTTGATTATAAATTCTCTCTATTATTATTATTATTATTATTATAAAAAAAAAAAAATAAACAACAAATAAATGAAACTTTCTATAATATAGTTGGTAATTTGAATTAAACCGAGAAAGCGTTGGATTTAATTTCAACAGACGACTTACACAACAATAACAAAGCAATAATTGGCTAATTTAAGGCAAAATCATCATCATTATCATTAACAACAACAAAAAAAAGTAAATAAATAAATAGTAAAAGGGGTGAATTTTGAATAAATTCAAACGATTTCTCTTGTTAAAACCATAGAAATTCCCTTGAACTTTATAAATTCATAATTTTTGTTGTTTTCACTCTTTATCTCTCTCTATCTATCTATCTATAATGTCATATATTTTTCCTATAAATGGCGAAAGTGAATGTTGGTTGCTAGTTGAAATCCGATATTATAAACGTAATAGATTTCTTCTTCAATTATTATTACAATCAAACAAAATCAACTTGACTTTTACGAAATTTAGGGATTTTACATACGTCCAGTTGGTAGGCTTCTAGTGATATTCCTACAATATTGTATACACGCCCAGATATTCCATTTAGGAAGATAGGAGAAACTACAAGTCTTGAGGGTAGGAAAATATTCCAATTTCCAATCCAATCGAAAGCTATAAGTCTGTCTCGTTTCATGTAGTTTCTTCAATGCTCCTAAATTAAAATGTCTCAACCTGTATATATGTATTGTGTAGATTTGATATTGGTGGCAAATTTCATATTTTACACCCTTCTATATATTGTAACAAGGGTAGCTTTAGGGTGTAAATCATTATAAATTCATTGTACTTTAATTAGTTTTTACCTCAATCTCTCAATAATAATTCAAATAAAATATTTAAAATATCACTTCAATGTTGATTCTAGATTTTCTTAATAATAATAATAATAATAATGTGTTATATAAGAGATTGTAGAAGTGATACGATTAATATTTGATTAACATAAGGGAGAACTTTGTTGTTCCCACAACAATGCCATTAATGTAATTAAGTTTTTTTTGAAAAAAAAAATATTTCAAATATCGCTATTTTGTTCATTTTTTTTCCTTCTCCAAGGGTAGGTGAGGGGCAATAGGGGGGAGGCGGGTGTGTGGAGTTTTAATTTTTTGTTTACTCTATACGAACCGATCCTTTTCCTCATTCTATTGCTGGGAACATAGCCACAAGATCATAAATCACACACCCTCACTCAAACAACATCCCTATTCGCTTGCACTCTATCTATCCATCTATCCATCTTCCTTTCACCCATCTATCTATCTACCTATTCATATGTCAATAGAGACTAAAATCAAAGCAGATCTAATAGAAAATTGATCCTTAAAATATATTTTGTTATATAGATATAGATATAGGTGTTTGTGTGTGTATTCATGAAAATCTAAACACAGATGCGTCTGGTTGTCCAGGTATAGAAATTTTGAAACAACCCCATAATTCCTCTACTCTCTCCACATTTACCATCTATCTCTGTCTTGTTGTATATAAGTGGAAATAGTCGAAAAACTATACTATTAAAGATTAGAAAAGAGAAAGCTAGATTTAATCTTTAAATATGATTGTCCCACTAAAACGGAGATAAAGACGATATGAAAAGACAACCACCATTAGGGGTGAGTTTCATTTCTATTCAACCATGAATCTTTAGAAATTCGTTTGGTTATAATAAAGACAAGAATTCGTTAGAATTTTCCCCCACAACGGAGACAAATTTCGATCACCCGTTATCATCGAGAGACAGCGCACAACTATTGAATGAATCTCCGTAAAACCTGTTCGTTTTAATTACACGTGCTCGATTATTTGAAGAAGACGAACAAAACAACAATAAAAAATCAATGACCTGTTATTGTTTTTGTCGTTGATTAGATTAGAAAGGTAATAATAATAATAGACAGTCCCATAGAAACAACAAAATGATGGGAACACCTTACCTACGAAAACCATTCGTTGGAAATGGGAAACGAAATCCACGTGATGGTGATGATGTTGTTGGTTGTGGTGGTGGTTGAGATGGTGGTCCTACACTAGTACACTGCACTAATTGCGGTACTTGTCCAGCTGTTACAATCTGCGGTGATGGAAATGCAATCAAACTATTTGGTGGCGGTAGTGGTGGTGGTACTGTTGTTGTAATAACACTACTACTATTTGGCACTAAAGTTTGTATAACACCACCATTCGGTGGTGGTAATAATTGTGGTAGAATCACAGCATTTGGTGGTACTATATGTTGGGGAGGTTGTGGTAGTACGGCAGGTAATGGAGTGTACGGTGGTGGCATATGGCTGTTTAACAAATCCGGCAACCGATTCTGTTGTTGTTGTTGTTGTTGTTGTTGTTGATTAGATTCACTTTGATTATTATTATTATTATTATTATCATCAGACGTATGTCTGTGATTATTTAACCGTTTCAAATGTCGACGTTCACGTCTCTCTTTTCGGCGTTGTTCACGTGAATTCGTTGTTGTATTTGATGTTGTTGGTATTATTGTAAAATCATCAGTTTGGGCTTCTGTTGATGTAAATGTTCTAGTTGTTGTTGTTACTGTAACTTGATTTGTAGTACTAGTAGTACTAGTTGTAGTATTAGTACTACAAGTAGTACCATTACTGTTATTATTAATGGTAGTAGTAGTAGTAGTACTACCACCACCTAATGGCATGATATGTACATTCGATACATTATTACCATTATCTAATGTTAATGTATTCAAACATTGTATTGTTGGTACTGTATCAACAACATTTACAGGTACTGCTCGATAAAAATTCACATTAACATTGCTAATATTGTTATTATTTTGGTAATCGGTACTTTTTGGTACTGATGCACTTCTTGAATGTATTGTCGTTGTTGTTGGTACTAATACAGTAGATGGTTCTGAACTATTTCTTGAATGGTACGTGGTACCATTACCACCATTAGAAATCACTGGTAAACCGACAACATTCACTGAACTTAAACCAGATGATGATGATGAATTTTGTTGTTGTTGTTGTTGTTGGTAACAATCAAAGCCATCTTGATTTGTTGTTGTAATATTTAAAATATTAGTACCATTTTGATTATTATTATTGTTATTATTTGGTATTTCCAATTGCATATTTTTATATAAAACATCACCAATAATATTAACACATTCACTA
>JAZBGY010001634.1:0-17816 GCA_037414755.1 Lydus trimaculatus
GTATCTATTGTGAACTAATTTTTATTATTTTACTGCATCTCTTAAGTCATGGGACAAACTATACTTGTTTCATGAAACATTTTCTGGAGGTTGACTTAAGAACCTAAATAAATTATTAATGACAAAAAAAAATAACTTTCAGAATTTATTTTTTTAAGTTTTGCCTAAATTTCCCTAGATTCACGAAAAAATTGTTAAAATTCCCTTTCTCCCTTGAACAAGTAAAATTCCCTAAATCTAGGGAAAATTCCCTAGACCTGGTAACACTGCGGAGTTATGTTATCCGTTTAAAAGTTTACGATAGCGACATACTCGGATGGTATAAGAACTATAACATCACATATTTGCAGAACAAAAATAATTGATAATTCAACATAAATTGAAGCAACTTCAATTTATAATAAAATATACAACTCTCAAGACTAGTTAATAGTTCATATTTTGCTAAATTATCAATTTCGAATTGATAAACTAGTCCAATGAAGAGGGCGCTAGTATTGTTATATTTAGGTTGGCTATACCGATATCCCTGATATATAGCGTGTTTTTGGGAGAATTTGCTTAGATAATGTTGGTAATGCTGCTGCGAAAGATGTTGCGGCCATTTTGGTTTGATTTCCGCTTCCTTTCCAAGCGTGTCTTTAGAATGTTGAATAAAATTTAAAAAAAAATACAGTAATATCCGGTTATGGCTTATAACAATAGAAGAGGTCCAGGTAAAATTCTATAATTTCTTTCATATTCTTCAAATAAACTTTCTTATAAAGTATGGTAAATTGCAGGTATATCAAGTGTAGGACAACGGCGTGGTAATCCACCTATTTCACATAATTTCATCGCCGGTGGGCAGGTATGTTGAATTATTATTATAACGATATTTGATGAATTTTATCAGATAGATAATAAAATATAAAATAAATCTAAATAAATTTTGTTGAAACTAACATAACTCTTGCTATATAGGTGTGATACATATGGGCAACGGCTAAAATGGAGCCTTGGTAGTGGTACTGTTATAGGCACCTTTGTCTTTTTTTAAAGTATATGCATAATCAAATTTGCTAATATTGCAAATATTTTATATAAATATGATGCATTTAAAACATTTACAAATCTGATAATGTAAATACTTTTTTCTTAATATCTTGATTGTATCCATATCACTTTTTTTTTGTCGTTTTAGAATAGTGATATGGTTACAGTCAAGATATATGATAATTCTTCAATTATTATGATGTTTATTAAAGAAAATTAAAAAAAAAATGAGATAAACATCATAAAAATTGAAGGTGATAATGCACCTATATCGGTGATCACAACCGTGGTTTTGTTTGATTTTGAAATAGCTGGCTGGCCCACTCAAACAGTTGATAGTACCACACGGATTACCACCAACTTATCAAACTAGTGGTAATCAGTTTAAAGGAGCACCAATACAGGTTAGTTTATTTGAAATCAACTTTTTTTATTTCAAAATTGTCCACATGGTTATCAAAGTCAAACGGTCATTTGTTAGATTCTCGGCAATGTTGACGATAATTACAGTCCCGTTTCTAATCGTAACTTAAATTCAAGCTTGGCTTAAAGTAGCCTTATCTTCCTTGCATATAAGACTCATTTTGCTCACTTACATTCTCCTTTCTTTATTGAAATTAGTCGGATGTTCACAGAACATAAATACTGTCCATCGCTAACTACTACGTTTTCTCCATCTTTCGGGCAGAAGACGAATACCACGTTTTTAGATGGAATCCACGAATCGACCGTCTTTTTTGCAATCTTCATAAGAGGTGAACTTTTGCTCCAACAGGCCATAAGCCATTGATCGAATCAAGTAGTAATCAGACGGTAAAACATTTGGAGAATACAGCGGATGGGGCTATGGGACGACTTCCATTTCTTCCGTTGAAGCAGCACTTAACAGATCCAAAAATGCTTCTTAGCGATCACATTGATCCTAATGTGCTGTGGGGGGATATCGCTTCCCCTGACGAATTTTTGATAATTGCCAATAGTATTGAAATCTTAAATATGGGCGGGGCTAAAAAACAATCAGTGGCATCAATAAAATATTTAAAATTTACATACAAATAAATACGAAATTAAAACAATTTATTATTAATTAAAAGTATCATACAATAATAGATGTTAATTAATTAATTATTGTATGATACTTTCAATTGATAATAAATTGTTTTAATTTCGTATTTATAAACAAATTTAAAATCTATTCTCGGCGCTACTGAATGTCATTCTAAACAATCATGGCTGAACGTTGAGCACTATTGGCAATTATGCAAACCGTAGCCGCCTCAGTAGGCAGGTACGAAAACGAGCGATTTATCCTCTCAGTCCGAAAATTGCGGCATTACTCTAACGTCCCTCGATTTCAATTTGAATACGACTCAATTTCTTTGCTTGTGGATCACTATCATGGCTTTAGGGCGTTTTCGACATGAGTCTTCGGGTGTCCAGGTCATTCCTTGCCTTTCAAGTCGAAATCACCACTCTTGGAACGTTTACTCAGCTAGAGCATGGTCACTATAAACTTCTACTATGATGCTCTATGATAGCTGTTTCACGGGGAGTATATCGTTGAAGATAACGGAATGCTGTACTACCTATATAAAACGCTACGAATTCATTCCAACATCTAATATTAAATAATACTTTAACAGTTTAATGTGTTTGGTTTGCTTTTGGATCAGTGGTGCCTTTGAATTTAGCCCTGTTAGCCCATAGGGTTAAGGGAGGATCTGCATATAGGGAAGGAAGCTGAATCGGTCCTATGCGTACGAATACAGTGGAAGCAAGCTACTAATTTTTGTTAAATTTTAAAGATTAAAAAGTATAACAATCACATTGTTCTAAAATGACGATATTTTATAAAATTTGCCATAAATATCTGAGTCTACCGGTCTCTATAAGCGCAGAAATCGGTGGTTGTAAAACAGCAAACTTGTCTCCATTGTGATTGCGCTCTAACATTGGCTTTAGACTACATTTGCCCACCATATTCCTGAATTTTCTATAAACATAAAAAATTGTACCAGGATGAGCAGTGTTGGAATTTGTTTTTTTGATCATATCTCAACCTTACTACACCTGGTAGATTAAAATTGTTTCAAAGGACTTTCAGTTTTTTGTTATAATTCAGATGACTGGTATCCGAGAAACATACACATGTTTTATTTAAAAAAAAATCGGCTATAACGACATTGAACAAACGAGTTGTTATAACCGAATTCATATAAATTCGCACGTTGAAAATTACTAATTTGGGATTTTTGTAACGTAAAGAGAATGAATACGGCACCACCTAATCACCATCAACAACAACAACAACAGATGCTACAGCAGCAGCAACAACAACAACAACAAAATTTTGAAGAGATAATTTTACAACAACAACAATCAAATATTCAAAATCATGAACAAACATCATCACAGATTGAGATTGAACAACAAGACTTTAAAGAGGAGTTACCAGTCGAAATGGCTGAACAAACACCAATCGAAGAGAGTCCAAAGAAACGTCTATTCCTAGTTAAATCAGGTAAATTGCATTTTTTTTTCTGTATTAACAACAAAAATAAAGCAAAATGATGACAGAACACTGCGCAAATTTGAAGCCACCTCAAAGAGTGTTGGCAATGTGAAATACAGTTAACTGAATATCAATTGATAATAAACATATTATAATTAAAATAAAGTTGAAATTTTGATTTTTCCAAATTTACAGGAAAAATTTCGAAAAAAGAACGTCAACGTCGCCGTAATTCACGTTTAAGTAGAATGCTACAACCCAAGAATGCTGTAATGATTCTAAATGAATTGATAAAAACCGTTAGTTATAATTTGACAGAATTACCACAACCGAATCCATATCAATTTATGGCGTCTGTTCAAGTTGGTGAAGAAAATCATGTTGGATATGGTAATTTTTTTTGTAATTAAAATATTTCAATTATCCACATGGAGTCAGCCAAGCTGTGTTACTCAATACATTGCCTAGCGTTACACCTGTGGAATAGGAACAAGTTTTAAATGGACTCTAATTGAAAAACACCGTTCTGGTGTTTTCATTAGAGAATGTTTAAACTAAGCTTCAGAGAGTAGGCTTTAATTATTTTTAAATAAATAAAGCCATAGTATTGAAGCATACAAATTTATTTTTAATCCAAATTATTGTAAGAAAGTTTAAAACGTTTCAACTCAAATTTTAGGTCATAGTAAGATGGAAGCAAAATCTAGTGCAGCTGAAGCCGCTCTTAAATCAATTGTAAAAAATCGTAATTTTACTCAATTATCACCAGCAAAAGATAGTGATGGTGATGAGAAAATGGAACAGAATGAAACAACATTACCATGGCATCATATCGCCTCATTTGCTCTATATAAATTATTGAACGAATGGGGTGAAGCACCATTTTTTTCTAATAATGTTAATATTACAAATAATAATAATGTAATTAATAATATTAATGCTAGTAGTGTTGATCAAACAGATCAAAATAATAGTTCAAGTGATGATTCAATTAAAACATTTGTACAACCACCACAAAATCGTCCAGCAAAACGTATGCCAGATGATGCTATACATATGAATCCATTAATGTTATTAAATCAAATGTTGCCGAATGCTCAATTTGATGATTTAGGACGTAGTGGTGATCCACCAAATATTATATTTACATTTAAATGTACAATAAATGGTGAATCATTTATTGGTAGTGGTACAAATAAGAAATCAGCTAAAAAAGCTGTAGCATTTCAAGTTTGTCATAAAATTTTATCAGTACAATATCCACCAGAAATGTATACACCAAATGTTTAATTACAAAACAAAATTGAATTATATTTATTTTTTAAGTTTAATGTTATTATCGTTTGTGAGGTAATAGAAATAAGAGATTTGTATATGCTGACTGTTTCGTATTCATGCATATTTAAAGAGCTAGATAATAGTTGAAATGTAATAAAAATAAACAATTAAAGTGATAAAGCGCTATTAATTGACGATTTTCAGTATGCTATCAATAGATAGATTCCAATACAGTGTTTTTTTCCTTTCAGAAGCATATCCTTAATTTACTGGGAAACAACAATGATCTGTTTTATTGTTGTTATTATCATTTTCCGAAAGCAACAGTCTTAAGTATTGAAAAAATGCTTTACTGTTTTTTGTTGGTAGTATACTGTAAATTGGTGACACATTTAAAATGTATGTTGCTCCATCTAGGATTAATTGGTAAACTTAAAGATTAAATTGTTTATACTTGTTACATTTTTATTACTACTTGTATTGGCATGTCATTTGTTTGTGTATATCACAATAATGTTAGCCCTCAAGACAAGGGTTGAAATAGGAACGAAATTGAACATTCAATTATTAAACAAAAAATTACAATTGAAACTCAGATTTATATAAATTTTCCAATATTTCATTCATTTCCATTTCCTTTATAACCGCTTGAAGTAATTCATCAAAAACATCATCAGCAATTCTGGAAATAAATCGATTTATTGCTTTATTTATTTTGTGTGAAATTAATTGAATTTCATACTTTTCAATAAGAAACCACCATGGTTCTGCTGTTTTTTTGTACAATCGATTTTTACCACAATATTTGTTAAAATCCACTTTGTATTGAATAATATTTGTACGATAATCTTTAGGTAACGATTTCAAATATTTTGGAGATTTTACTAATTGATCCATGACTCTAGGTTCATTCGTTTGTTCTTTTTGATTAATATCAGTTTGTGTTTGTGATGAAATCATCTCAACTGCTTTATTATCATCATCATCATCAATTACAGAATTATCATCACGTATACAGATTAATTTTGCATTCCTAACACCAGTAACAGTCACGACAGGCCTGCAGAATTAAAAAAATAAATAAAGTGGCGCATCCACCATTCAACAAACGATAATTTCAAAAAAAATCCAAATATTTGTTTCCTTATTAGGTATACGTAAAACGCAATTATTACGTAACTATGACACAGTTGATTTCACCGATGAAATATTACCTGATCCTTATCAATACGGTAAAAAAACATATTAGTGATGACAATAAATTAATTAGAAAATTATGATAAATTTCCACAAATCCTACAAAATATTTTCCAAGAATTGTTGGCAATAATAAGCCATTTTTTTACTAAAAAAAAAAGCATAGGAGGAGGACAAGTAAATCCGAGTGCAAAATTTATTTTTAAAATTCCATATCCATTTTGGATAAAAGAAGGTCGATGGTGGTATACTAATTTATTAATAAAAATATGATGCAATTGCATTTCAATAAAATTACATAATTTCCGGCCTAAATCAATCAATCTTTTATAATTAATTAATTTGTTTTTAATAATTTCTAGAACAAAAGACATATTAAGATGTGATAACATTCAGGGATGATCTCAATTAGCTAATATTTGATAAGTGTTTTAATCTTTTGAAATTCTCGTTAATTATTGTATTAATTTAACAATTATTTGTACAGTTACTGATAAGGTAAATTGGTGATATCATCGATGATTACAACAATATCGATAATAATAAGTAGGATGGTTGTTTTGAAGAAAAGTCATTTTGAAGTGTGACTTGTTACAATAAGTTGATTTAAAGTGGCAAAAAATGGTAAGTCTATCTGTTATTTAGGATCTTTTTCTGAATGAGCTAATTTGACAAAATTGTTTTTTATTCAAACAAATTACAGCCACAGCTGAAATGTTACAAAATTGTTATTTTAGTCGTCAATAACAGCGGTGTATTAAATTTAAAATAACAGTACCGTACTCGAATTTCTTCATCAATCTCTACTACTATTTACTGTTTTATTTCTATAGATCGAAACAATAATTTGATAAAAACTTTAATTACGGTCCTGTTTGCCAAAATTCAGGATAGTTTATTATAAACCTATTCTAAAAATAAGAAAACTGAGACTAGTCGTTTTGGGGAAAATAAAAAATAAAATAAAGGAAAACAACTACTCTCTCCCACAACATCTCGAATTGAATTATTTAATTTTTGCAGTCAGTTTAAAGAAGTTGAAGTGTGCAGACTCCTCTTAAAAATCCCAGTTAAACAATAAAAAAAACACAATACAATGGTATGTTAATTTGTTTCAATTTCTTTGAAATTTATCCGAAATTGTTTTCTAAAAAAGAACAATTTTGGAAATAATTGAATTTGATCTGTGTGGAAATTATTGGGCTAAAGCCAAGATTACACACACACACACACATAACTGTAAATATTTCCATAAATGTTGGGAAATGTTGGAAAATTCCAATAAAAAATAGAAATAAACACTTGTATCTTATCGCATCTTCTAAAAGAAATTACATCTACATCTGTATCTTTTATGTAAATTGAGATACAGATGAGGATTACTTACTCTTTTCTAATATTTTTAGATTTGTTTAAATCAATCTGTTTGTTGTCATGAAAATTTTCAACGAATTCATTTTGTTTACAGGGTTTTCCTTCAAATTTGTTCAAAAATTCCCCATAATTTTCACCAAAATAATTTTGTAAAGTTTCTAAAGCATTTTTAATACCAACTATATTATCAACATTATTACCATTCTGTACCAGTTTCAAATTGTTATCAGTTATCACATCCTCATGATTCAATGTCTGAAAATAGCAAAAACAAATCGATAATTAAGTTGGCTCAATGTTACCATGACTAAAATCGCACATTTACAAAAGTTCTGTCATTTTGTACCAAACTATACCCAATTACACACGATGGTTGTAATTCATGATTGTAGAAAATACTTTTTTGTTAAAAAATGATTGTTTTTTTTTGTTACAGGCACCACCGAAAGTTTGTGCACAATGCAAACAAAACATCGAAGGCGGGGTAAGTTTTTTTGTTACAACTAAACGTTTTAAGCATTAATAATCAACTAACAATGCTTGATTTTTTGATAAATTAGGTACTAATAGCTCTTGATAAAGAATACCATCCTGAACATTTTGTTTGTTTTGAATGTAAAATACCAATAACGGAAAATCGATTTAATTCAAATAACAACGAACCGTATTGTGGTGAATGCTATGCGAAAAATTTCTTAAAAAAATGTAAAGCTTGTAGCGAGCCAATCCGAGATGTGAGTTACAAAACTAAACAACCCTATCGATTTATTAATAATCAAAAGATTTAATGGAAAATCTGTTTGTTTTTTTTTTTTTAATAGAAAGTTGTAACTGCTATGGGTGGTGATTGGCATGAAGATCATTTCATTTGTGGTAGTTGTAAAACAAAACTAATCGGTGCTAAATTTATGGAAATCGACAATGCACCATATTGTGAGAAATGTTATAAAGAGAAATTTGCCGATAAATGTAAAGCATGTAATAAACCAATAACAACACAAGCTGTTATTGCATTGGATGCTAAATGGCATCAATTATGCTTCAAGTGTCAGGTAATTTTCTTACGAATTCATTTAAAATATTTGCAAAATCATAATTTTTTTTTGATCGTAGAAATGTGGTAAACCAATCTTGAAAGATCAATCATTCCGCACTGAAGCTGGTAAACCGGCTTGTGTTAAATGCAATTAATTGTTTGTCTTAAATGACAATTTGCGGACAACACTCTCTAATAATGCACCATCACTTTTAAAGCTTCCGCTTATTATTCACCAATAAACCCCACAATATTTACAAAATGTTATAATATCACATTGTAACAATTATTATTTTAATAAACAATCTTACCTGTGTTTTGCCATTATTATTTTGTACACTTTTAATGTCTTCTTCATTAAGAATTGGAGTATTTTTTGAAGAACTACTTGTATGCCGTTGAAAAGGTTCTACATGGGGGCGATGTTTGAATGTTGCTGTCCGGTAACGACTCTTTACATTCTTAAACCTAAATGTTTTGGTTTTATAAAAAATTATAAATTAGATAAATCAAATTAATTTACTTTTTCGTTGCTAAACTTTGTGCAGATTTCCCAGAACGTGAACTTTCATACATTGAAAATCTATTAGAGTCTTGTTTGATTATAGTTTTAGGATTTTTTGCTACTTTCTTTTGGATGATTTTAGTTTTTTTCATTTCTTCAATTTTAACTTGAAAATTATCAATTTCTATTGCTACCATCTCAACAGAACTCCTTAAAGCCTAAAATGTTACATTTTTGACAACCTTCAACTATCGACTGAAAACAGGACCGGTGTGAATGTGATTAACAGCCTTCAACGATAACATAGGGGCCGCCCTTTTATTTTTCTACCGTTTTGTAAATCACTGCTTTTTAATAGAGAAATACAGTAGAAGCCCACTTAACTGATTTTCGGATTATCCGACCTTTTCTTCGCTTTATTAGTATGCTACCGTATGTACAACCACTACAAAGGTTCGTTTAAACGAAGTAATGTAGTTGAAACGGTGGAATAAAGGTAAAACGTTGCTCTGTATTATCTGGTAGGATAATAGTCGATTAAGCCGACTTCTACTATATAAAGAATTCAGTGGCGTAGCTAGCATCTAACAATAAGATGAATGGATGAAATAGAGCAGTGATGAGCAAGCGTTTTTACATGGGCCAAAACAAACAACTCATGCGGGCCGCCGCAAGAGTAAAGCCGCATTCACATCTAACGAATACGAATGTCATCCAGGCAAAGAAATAGTAGAATGTCCTTCGATTCGTTTGTATGTCGACAAGTTTCTATTTCCCGCCTTTGTACCTATCGACAACATGCGGAACATTATGTTTACATCCACGATCGTTCGTCAAATGTGAACGCGGCTTAAGACTTATTGTTTCAGGGGCTGCGTAATCGTATCAGAAGGTGAGTTGAAAATAACGCAAACGCCGGATAGTAGCGCTCTTATAGCGGATCGGAAATAAATAACTGTCATAGACCACAAAGAGCTCGGTTTAATGAGATCACCCCCGGCAGATTACGTCACTAAGTAGAGTTGATCTGTTTTAATTTAGTCAGCTCAATTTTTACTATTCTTTTTATTAAGTCGAGTCGACTAAATTTTTAAAAATTGAATATAAAAAGTTTCTGAAACCGGTCCTGTTTTTATAAAGACAACAATACAAACATCAATATCTTCATCATCTTTTTGTTTCTTTAAAACACCATAAATTTGGCAAAGATAAACAATTTGATTTAATAATAATTTGAATTTATCACATGCACAATTACCAATAGATGTTGGTAAATGATTTAAATAAGCTTGAAGTGATTGTACAATCATTTGATGACAATTCAATAGTTTTTGATTAATTGTGGTTGGCACTAATTTCATTGGAAGACTCAATTGATTCAACTTTAATTATTTAAAAATAAGAAAAAACAATTAATTAGTGATGCAAAAAAAAAAATTAAAATAAAAACCCTACCATTTGACTCAATGGATATAAATAATATCGTGAGAATCTAGTGGAGAATTCTTGGGCACGTTTCAATCGTCTTTTATAATCATCATCATCATCTGGTTCATTTACACCTTTTGAAAAAAATAATCTAAAAATTGAAAAATAAAATATAAATGAAACTAAGTATAGTGTCCTGGAATGTATATCCATATAATTATGTCAACCTTACACTTAACAAACTAAAAGAAATAATAAAAAAGTATGACGGTAATCTTAGCCTGTGTTTCCACTAGAGCGTTTACGTTTGACCAATCAGTGTGCGCAAGAAACTCGCTACGAGTTGCTCGCTTTGCTGTTTAAGTATACACAAAAAAAATGTTTCTAATTTTCTAATTAATTAATAGAAAAACGCACAAACTTTCCTGTTTAGTGAAAACCTGGCCTTAGTATCTAGATTAACGTCTATATACCATATTTAAACGAAACTACTAGTAAATAAGTAACGGAGCTATTCAGAGACTGAAATCACAAAGTAGTTGGATATTTAATTCTTAAGCCACGTCCACATCTAATGAATAAACTCCAGCGAACATTATACCTAAAATTGTTCGTATGCGTTTGTTAGATGTGGACACGGCTTTACATGTCGCGTATTGTCAACACAGTTTATGTCGGAGATTCCCATCTAAAGCCACGTTCACATCTAACTAACGAATCAACTCATACAAACAAATGTAAATGAATGCGATGGTCATGCACACAAAGCAGTAGTAGAATGTTCTTGTATTCGTTTGTGTTCGATTAGTTTCTATTTCCCATCCACTCTATCCGAATGCGAACGAATAGTTTCTTTTGAAGTACCGACAACAGGAGGAACGTCGTTCGGCCACATTCTTTGGCGTTTATTTTGCCGTCCACACTTTTTTTGCATTTGCGTTCGGTCGTATTCGTTCGTTTGATGTGGACATGACTTAAGTAATGCATGTGCAGAACTCTCACAATCAGACTCGACTTATATACAGGTTGAGATAGTTGTTCTAGGAACATAGGGAAGACTACAAGAACCAAGACAGACTTATAGCCTCGTCTGGGTTAAAAAGAGATGGCTGGTAGAATCTTTGTAAAATGACCCACCCACGAGACTGTTCTAGATTCCTAGATACTAGATGAAATGTCTCAACCTGTATATATATTCGGTTCTTTATGCTCGACCAGTGGCGTCACATACTTTCAAACGTACGTTAAATTTTTGTACCAATTTCCAACTGTAAACCCTTTTCAATACGGTCCTTACTTATTTGTTGAAGAACTCTTATGAACCGATTCATGCAGTTCATTCAAAAATGGGCATTAATTTTATCAAAATAAGCAAAAGATTTCTAATCAAAAACGGCGAATTTTGCTCTAATTTTATTAGAATAAATAGAAGTTTCAAAGATATTGATCAAAATGAACGAAACATGCCAAAAATTTAAATCAAAAACGACAAATTTGGATCTCATAAAATATTGATGCAGAAAGGATCAAAGGTGTTAAAGCAATACTACGAACGCCACAATTCTTAACTTAAGATGTCCCTTAAACATAAGCCTCATTCTATTTTGCCAAATAGGTATTAAAATGAATCTTATATCCAAGGAATATAAGGTTGTATTACGGCAAGATTAAACAAAGGGAAGCTGAAATGGACCGCAACAGTTTACTAAGTCTTCCGAGTAATTCCGTGTACGAGTAGCCTTAGAGAGATAATTATATAACAACCAAATAAAGAGATATTAACCCGATTTTTTGTAATAATTTCAAAGATTTATCAATATGAATTTTGAATTTCTTATCAAATTCTTCATTAGTTACATTTCCACTTAATTTCGTATTTTTCGAATTTCCAGAAAATGTACGTTTTGTTAACAGTAATTTCTCATCTTTATCATCAATTTTATCAGTTTCTAAAGGTGATATTCTAGTTTGTTCCAATTTTTGTACCTGTTAATGAATTATACCTAATAAGTATGGAAAAAAAAGCAAATCATCCGTAGTAATCACGCTGTAACGTTAACGCAAACAATTATTCTTGTACGCATGTGCAGTTATAACTTTTAATAGAAATAGCGTTAACGTTAACGTTCAACAAAACATACTTGCTGGGGTGGTCTTGTTCGTGTTGTTGACAACAATGACCAAACGGAATTTGAATGTTTTGACAAAATTTCATTTGATCTTTTCGAAATACTCCCACTGTAATCTTTACGAAAAACAAGATTTTCCTACAAATTGTTTATAATATTTGATGTAATTTATTTTTAATAAACTACTTACTTTAATTTTATTCATGGTAAACTCTTATTCTTTCACCAATTACCACACCTTTCAAAAGAAAATTAAGCAAAAGACATACAAGAAACACAATTATGAAAAACAATGCAAATCGCTTAACAACAAATGTATAAATAAGGAAATCACCATAGCATTAATGTTGATATAACAAAAACTATTCGTTACTATGGCAACATATTAAAATTATAATCAAGCAAGCTTTTACTACACAGGTATAGAAAAAAGATAGCTTTATTTATAAAAGTATTGTTAGAATGAAACAGATAGATTAAAAGCAGGTGTTTTAAAGGTGGTAATAATAATTCAACGGTTATAGGGATGATTTTAAATGATTTCGAGTTTGTCAATAATTTTTCTAGTCTTTTTCTATTCAAAAAACTAAAACAAAAAAAAATAAGTAGAAAACCTATTAGATTTAGAAAATTAACAATTGGCAATAATGATCAAACATTTAGAATATCAAAGAAGGAATAGTACTTTAGAAAATAATCGTAAAGTGCCATTAAATACAATCGTTCTACCACCAATTTCACCACCAGAAAAACAACCACTTATCAGTAGAGTAATGGTAAGTATAATAAGGCACGAGTTCTCCAGCTTATCACACTTTTCATCTAAATTGTGGTCAATAACAAAAAAATATTCTAATTAGCTTCTATTTTAATAGAGTTAAGGGCAAAATACTACTATACTCAATGTATATAGTGTAACAAATTCGACTTGACTTGACTCTTAAACTATAATGTTTGCAATGGTCTGCTTTAGATTGGTAGTGTATGGTCGGCTTTCATTTAGTCGAAAATTAGGGTGCGACGCTGTATATTGGCGTCGTCGGCGTCTAATTTTCTTAACAATCACCGGAACTGTACGCCATTTTCTAAATTGTTAAAGAGCATGACATGAAAACACCACCATTAAAATCAATACTTTTTCATATTGAAAACTGTATAGAGGTGTATGTGTGTGTGTATGTCTGTATAACAAATAGTAACAAATATCATTGAAAACAATGACATCATAATTTAAATAATAACAAATTGCAAAATTATTATTTATATCGTGTGATTCATAAAAGACGGTGTATTATTAGTGATTTTGTTTTTGTACAGTTGAAACGGACGCATACACACAAAAAAATAACAAATATAAGAGTGATTTCGATTTAATTTTGATAATGGCATCAAAGGTAATGGTGAAAATACCAGTTACACCTTTTGTGCAAGTAAGTTCTATTGCCCAAAATTGTTCACCCTCTTATTTAAATCACCTGTTTACCAATCGTAGTATTAGTATTATTATTGGTGTATTATAGGTGAATAAATCAAAAACTGGCGATTTAATGGCTGTAACTAGATCTACCGATATTAGCTCCTCAAATCCTGAACCACAACAACAACAACAACAACAATATAAATCAACAGATAATGTACGGATTGCTCAATTAGAACAAAATATACGTTTTCTGCAAGAACAACATCAATTAATGCTAACAGGATTACATAATGAAATTGAGAATTTACGAAATAAAAATAGAGGTGTGTAGTAGTTTTTTGGTTTATTGGTTTTTCAGATATTTTCTAAATTATTTTTAAAATTTTCAGAATTACAGTTTCAATTGATCTTTGCTAAAGGTACTCTACCTAGTTCGCCATCTTCTCCGGAAGATGACACGAAATCTAAGGTACTACTTATTTATTTAGTAGTTTGTCCTCCATTAATTTGGTAGTGAGATGACGTGTCAATTTGTAAATAAGTGCCAAAAGATTATCACACGCTCTCGACCAGTGATGGAGAACCGTTCTGAGAAGTGTAGGGTCAAATTTTGTTCATAATTTTCACTAAGTCAGTGGCGTCACTTGGAAAGGTGAAGGGGAGGATAGTTAAAAACTACCTTTTTTTGGTTCTATAAAAAGGAAGCTTATAAAAATCAACGCGTAGGTCATTAAAAAGCCTGCGTGGTCCAATATCTGACCCGCGAGTCGTAGGTTCACCATCATTACTCTAGACACTCCTAAAGATCATTTAAGGGTTTAACATTGCTGCTGCTATTTTTGGTTTAGAATCTAAACATTTCAGTCGTGTATCGAAGCAGTACTTAGTCCAGTTGGCACAGTGTGTTAACGTCATTTTACTACCAATTACCGCTAAAAATTGACCTAAAATCCCATTTTTAATGCACATATTCAGGTGTACGTTAGCCCGAAACAAATCAACATAACTCCACTACAGATTGAAATTTTAGAAAAAGAGATGGGTGAACTTAAATTACAACTACAAGAAGTTGAAAATCGAAACGCTTATCTATCTGCAATTGTAGACGAACAACAAAAGTACGAATCACCATTCTTTTTTTTTATTAATTCACATCTTTTTACAAAATTTTTAAACATTTGTAGAAAATTGGATCATTACGAACATGATCTTGAAAAGGAACGTGAACGTATCCATGAACCAGATCCGGATTTATTACGTAAATTAGATGATGCTGAAATGATAATACGTCGATTACGTCGTGAAAATTCCGATTTACGTCGTGAGAATTTTCAAATACGTGAAAATCAACCAGCATCTACATCTACATCATCATCACCATCATCAACAACAATACAACAACAACAACATAAAGATACACAACGAAATGTTAGAGGTGGTGGTCGACATCGTGGTAATTACCGTAGTGGTAATAATTGGTTTCCACCATTACATTCACAAAATTATTGGCAAGGTAATCGTAATAATGAACGTGGTAGTAATGGTATAATTGATAATACAACACCATTACCAACACTACAAAATAATGGTGGTACAAACCATTATCAAAATAGACGTAGTGGTAATAATAATAATCATTATCATAATGGTGATGGTAGGAAGTATCGTGGTGGGCAAAATAAAACGACGAAACCATCATAATTTTAGGGTTTATTTAAGAAATGAAACCAATAAATCTCCAAAATTCTCTAATATTATTCCTGATAATTATTACTATTATTATTATTATTACTATAAAATGCTTAAAGGCTGTTTAAATATAATACTTATACGATAATATTCTATTTTATTTGGAATTTGATAGAAAACAGGGCAACATCTTAGACTGTGATTTAATTATTAATCCGATAACTATATAGAAATGATTAATATTGGCTTGATTTCTTTCAATTTTTCTTTTTATTTAATTCAGTTTAAAGCCTTGTTCAGACTTTTCAAGTTACTTGAATTTAAGCGACTTGTATTCAAGTAAGTTTGAAAAGTCTAAATAAGGCTTAATGCAACAAAATAAAACATAAATTGGTATGCTAGAAACAGTATTGTAACTATAGTTTTTAGAAATTATTTATTAAAAATATATTTGTGCAATATATCTATAGTTGTAGTTTAAATAACAATAATACTATAAAATCTAAGCACTTCATGTTATATTTAATAATTTGTAATTTATTTATTTACAATTTGATCTTATTTAATACATTATACGTGTATTGCCCTCTAAATAAAGAATTATAACATACAAAAAAAATGTAAAATTATTTTCATGAAAACTGAAATCAAACTGAAAATGCATCTAGCGCCTGTTGTTAAACAACCAACCATAATGCTTTGTAGAACTGGTTGCATCTAGCGCCTGTTATTAGACAACTAACTGTGATGTGTTGTAGAACTGGTTGCATAACAATAACACACATTCCCTATTTTATAATTACAGATCACCGTCCTACCACACGATATAGCATAAATATTGGCGTGATGAGGGTAGGGACGCCAAGAGCCAGACTGGGCCCCGGTAAAATTCTTCCACGGACCACAGTACAGTTCTTCCACGGGCCCAAAAAATGACGTTACATTACAATCACAACGATGCCGGGGGATCGACATTCCGGGCCCCGGTAATTTGTACCGGCTGTACCCCTCTCTTGTCGGGCCTGGATGAGGTCCTTTCCATTCAAAGATCCTCTTCAATACAAATCGGTGGACCTACGTCTCTTCTATCTTCTGATAACTTGGAATTGTGGTAGCACATTTAATAGTGCGTTGTCGTGGTTTATTAATTTTTCAAGGTGTTTGGATAATCTTCCGTGTATTACGTGTTTTATCATCGGAATGTAGCTTTTCATGCAACATTTGATTCATTATGTATCAAGAAGCATTGATTATTGGATTGGCATCTTTGTATGATGGCAATGTTCGATTTATTGGCGCAACCCCACAAATCCACTCAATAGATCCATATGGGTTTGATGATTGTTTTATAAATAAGTATTTTGTTATCTAGAGATAAATGTGATTTATGTCCAATTAGCCAGTAGAGATCTTTTTGTATTAGTTCTATTTGTTTCTTTTTTTTTTATAATATGTTCCCTCTAATTACTTAAATATATTGGTGGACACTGCTTCTTTCGTAAAGTGAAGGTTACATTATGGCTTGAGTTAGTTTCATTTACTTTTGTTTTCCACGTTTTTAGACAAGCTTTTTGTTGATCAAGGTGGATTTGTAGATGGAGCGATGCAATATTTATATCTTTATGCCTTGCAAGAATGACCGTGTCATCAGCAAAAGTACCTATGGTTGTGTTTGATGTTGTTGGTAAGTTTGAGGTGAACAATATGTACAGAAGGGGTCCCAGGTCACTCTCCTGAGGTACTCCTGATTGTATATAAAACCTAAAAATTTCTTCGTTTGTAAAATTCTAGTGGCAAATGTTGTTTGATTTTGTAAAGTAGCCCATTATGCCAGACTTTATCAAAAGCCTGGCTAACATCCAAAAAGACAGCGGTACAATAAGTGATTTTTTCTAAAGCAGTATTTATTATGTGTGTAATGCGGTGGCATTATTGGATAGTAGACAGGCAATACAGTTTATTGACTATTTGCCTCAGAATACTAGAAAGCTTCTCGACCTAAGTAGGAACGAACTAAGACTGGTAACGGGACTCTTAACTGGGCATTGCCCAGTGAGATACCATCTCAAAAAACTGGACAAAGCAGACAGTGGGAGATGTAGATTATGTGAATCGGACAATGAAACCTCCGAACATATATTATGCAAATGTGACGCCTTGACCCACATAAGACTCGTTAGCCTAGGCAGTGTGACCCTATCACCTGCTGAAGT
>JAZBGY010001635.1:0-18653 GCA_037414755.1 Lydus trimaculatus
CGATATGCGAAATACAAAGATATTTTTTTTATTTTTTTAATCCTTCAATTTAGGGCCGAAAAAATAAAAAAAAAATCGTTAAAAATAGGTCAAATAGGTACCGTCATGATGTCGCTGTCATTGTTGTGTCGGTAAATGTGAAAACGTGTTTATATACAGGCGACTTCGAAAAGTGATGTATCGGGTATTTTCGCAAAAGATCGTCTTTTTTGGAAGTTTATTGTCGCAAATCGAATTGGAGGTGGTGGGAAAGTCGATTTCCGTGCCAGTTTCATCGTTGAACTCTTGTGTCTATTTTTGGCAGTCATTTACAAATTGTTGATTTTATTGTGGACAGTTGGTCGTTGTGAGGATAAGGGTTGTTTCTTTTCTTTTCTCTTTAATTCTTTTCTCTTTCTCCTATTCTCCCCCGTTCTGATTGCTGTAGTAGTAATATTACTGCTGTTATTTTGAGGTTATAGAGCCGCTTGCATGCACCAAGTGGTAGAGGATGTCGAGGAAATCGATTGACCCTTTTAAAAAGGGATGTGGTGTAACTAGAATGCCGCCACGCATAGCCGAATCTAACGGCAGCACTATTGTTGCTAACTTGCTGGGATCTGAGTTGCTACAGCTTAGGCAGCACGATAATAGCGATGCGAGTGATATAAGCGTGAAAAGTGCTGCTAGTGGTAGAAGTGGTGGAGGTGTTGCAACCCAACAAATCAAAAGGACAAGAGAGGAAAAGTCTGATAAGGAAAGTCATGAAGTGAGTGGTGTCAACAGAGATGATCTGAAGAAGATGAGAGCGATTGGCGAGAGGCTAAGGGATTTCGTTTTCCGGGAGAGCTCCAAAGTCAGCAAGATTGCCAGTGAGTTTATCTTAAACCAAGTGGCGCAGTATGAAGAATTACTGATTGTAATACTGATGAACAACGAAAGACTAGCATTTGAGATTCAGGAGCAGGAGCGACTGATAGGTAGAAGCAGAGATGCCAAAACATACTCTGCTGCATTATCGGCAGAGAGTGTGCAAAATGTATGCGTTTGTCCTGTAGACAGAGAGAGAGAATGTGGTTGTCGCAGTGGTTGTTTTTTGCGGCTGGTGGAGGTGAGGGTGTTAGTATTGATCACATTAAAAGGAGGGTGTTAGAGTGAATTGTCTCCGAAGCAGGTGTGGTGCGTGTTCGTGCCGTAAGGAAAGTGAGAGACGGCATTGCCGTGGAGACAGAGACTGAGACAGATCTTAGTAAGATTGGAGCATGCTCTGGTTTCCAGAGATTAGGTCTGAGGGTTGATGCACCAAGAAAGATTGGGCCAAAGTTGTTAATTTATGACGTCAAGAAGGAATTAACTAATGAAAGGCTGTTAAAAGAACTGTATACCAGAAACCTCGATGGGGTGATTTCAAGAAAGGTGTTCCAGCGTAGGGTGCATGTTATAAATAAGACATCCTAGAGGGATGCCGCTGTTGACAATGTGGTGGTTGAAATGAGTGCAAGATGTATAGAGTGGTTGTTAGCTGTTGGAAGGGTTTTTATTGGATGGTATTCCTTAAAGTGTAGAGAACACGAGGGCGAGCAACGATGTTATGCTTGTCTGTCGGTTCGTCACTTTCTCGAGGACTGCAAGAGCCAGCGGCTTTGTATAAGATCCGGCAGGGATGATCATCTGTGATTGCAGGAATGAAGAAGAGTGTGTGAACTGCTAGAGAAAGAGCACTCAGTGTTTGCCGGTGATTGTCCATAGAACCGTCGAGCAATCTAGCGCGCGAGGTTGAGAATCACAGTGGAGTGATGGGGTTTAGCATCCTACAGCTAAATTGATGGCCCCTGGTGTTTCCAAGGCAGCAGTGGTGATTAATGATAGGAACTTGGAAGTTATGTATGTGAATGTGTACGGAGTCTACGGCATGTGCTTGGGTGAAAGGCGAGTTTGGTGATGCCCTGTTGTTGTTTGTGTATTGTGTGTTTGGTGGTGCAATACAGAAACAGATTGGAGTGATTTAAAGAGCGTTTGATGTTTCCGGGGGTCGACCAACGCTTGTCGGGATCGATGTAAGTGCTGTGCCTCCCCAATGGAGAGAGAGAGAGAGAGTAACATGTGGGACAGACCTAGAAGAACAAAAATGGAGTTGCAGAGGCATAGACTGGAGGCAGCATGAGATGTTTGGTGGTCTGTTGACGGCATGTGTGATGCATGGATCGGTTGTATGGTCGAGGTGTTTAAGTACTGAATGGTGCCGGAGATTGTTAGCGATGAGTGAAAGGATTGCACTGTGTGCCTGCTTGCGTGTGCGCCTAACGGTGTCAACAAGCTCAATGAGAGTGATTGATAACGTTTGAGGTAATTGATGAGAGACTGTTGAACGAATCGCAGAATGATTGTTAAAATGGCGTGCACGGTCGTGTGCTGTATGAATTTGTTCGGAGTGTGAGATTTGTGAGTGAGAATGAATGGTTTTATCCGAGTATGTTGGCTGGATTCATACTGACGTGGGATGGAAGTTTTAACAGTTTTTTGTATGGAAGGGGATTGGTGACTGCACCTGTGTGTGGATGCGGAGTGTCAGAAGAGGATTGGAGATATGAATTGTGTGAGTGTAGCTTATATGCGGATGTGAGGGATCTACTGTCCTTGGGTTTTCCCATTCGCCGGGTCCTGCCGTACCCAACAAGTAGGGGCGATTTTTAGTCCCGAACATCCGACCAGTGATATAAACTGGTACCATGGGAATCGGGATGCCCACGAGAACTTGTTCTCGGCCTGGTCGTTTACGGTTGGACTCGTGGTGACAGTGGTTAAAATTGCGGGCGGAGTAGAGGGCGTCGGCTGGTGCTCCTCGACGGGTGAGCTACGTTTAGCCCGGGTACTAGCCTTCATAGCTAGGAGAGTTTCGGGTTGAACAGATATTTGAGTGGGAGGCGACGAACTCAGAGCATCATTACATATTTCGCCCGAATGGACTGTTACAGTATTTGCACGAGCGGAAGTTGTTGTGAGGGAATCATTATCATAGCTATTCTCTTGCGAATCAGATGGAGACAACTCTTCATTGCGTTTATGATTACGAGTTTCTGCAAGGATGTTTCCATAACTCCCTCATTTACGCAATCTGCGAATCTGGTATCTAGTAAGCCCGGTTTTGGACAAAAGTTTGTTGAGATGTTTTGTGTTGTCGCAGGCCTATATAGGTCGTAAATTACCTATAACAGTGGCTACGATCAAATCTCTTGCAGCAAAGCTTCTTGCAATGTCTACGCAGACCCGATGCAGTTGCCTATCGGCGTCCACATCGCTTACGAATGAAATCTTTCATCACAGTATATTAATGGGATCGGGTGTAGATTCGCTATTTTGTCCATATTCCGCTGAAATAACATGAAAAAAAAATATTCAAAGTGGGTTGCCAATATGTTCGATCAAGATTTAGAAAGGCAACCCTATATATTTGGAAACAGCTCTTACGGACCCACAATTTGATACTAATTTTAAGCTTTAACTCGATGGGAGCACCGCAAATGTGGTTTTCCGGCCGTCGGATCAGGTTCCGGTAGGGTTGCCTAGGCTAGTGACAATTGTCACCATAAGTACTATATTTTCTGAAAGTTTCATCCTTTCAGAAATAGGAACCATTTTTTGCGGTCGCCTCTCCGACTTTTTTTATATATTTCATTGTGCCTGTAGATGCGTTGATAATGCGTCACAGAACACTTCTGCAGGACGTGATTTAATGTTTCTGACAGTCCTCATCCTCCCCGACATGATCTAAGATCTGGCGGGTTAAATTGGATTGCCGCTATTGGTAAATCATTTGATCTTGATTGGATGGCCTTTATGTAATCACGTCCTTTCCACCCATTGGGTTTATTAATTAGCCAACTCCTGCTGGCTGGGTCTTCGGAAGTTAATTCCATTCGCTTTGTTGTTTTTTGGGACACATACTCAGCTGGATGACAAATGATCGAGAAGGGCTGTTCTATCCGAGTGCTGCACAACACATCCAAGAACGCCACCCGAGACATTGCTTTCCGTTAACCTTATCAGCCTACTAAAAAGCGCACGTGTGAACGTTCGAATGCAGTAACTGCTTCACGGCCCTTCTGATCAGCCTATATGTGTCTCGCAAAATGCTTGACGTGACTGCCGGCGTCTGCAATCCATACTACAGTCTGGGGATTACAAAATCTCTTATAATAGGTCAAGATTCAGAGCTGCTTGGCGTATGTTGCCAAGCCGTTTTATCAGATTACAGATACTACTTACCCTATACCAGAGGTGCCAAATTTATGGCCATGGTACTTGAATTGATTTAAATTGTCTGCTTGCATTATTCAGTGAGAACTGATCTTACGTTGTGGTACGGTTCGGGATACAATCCTGCCGCCCTGTACTTCAGCAGATATCGCAGCACATTTGCGCGGGTTTATTGCCATTCCCGCACGGCCATAAATTCTTCGATTATGTCTAGTGACTGCGGAATAAAGATGTTATGACTCTAGCAGTACTGGGTCATCTGCAAAAGCGAGAACTGAACACTGGACAACGTTAGCTAGTGTCCCTCCTCGCCCTGTCTCTCCCAGCCTATCAAGAAGTTCATCTATTACTAGATTGAACAATATCGAACTGAGAGAATCCCCTTGTTTTACTCCTCCATTTATTTTTATTTCACGCGTTCGTGCATCTCCTACCGTAATGGTTGTCGATGCATTACACATTGACGGCAGTATATAGGCTGTCATACCCTCATTTACCCCTTGTCGGTTAAGAGCTCGTCTGATAGAGTCATGCGAGATGGTGTCGAATGCCTTGCGAATATCCAAAGATATGATGTTATTAGACTTGCGGTCTGCAGCCCTCGTTTTAGTATATTGATTCAAAATCGTAGTATTAGCTGATGTTCCGTCCCCGTCCACAAAACCACGTTGGTTCGGATTCAGAGAGACTGACTGACCATATTGGCCTACACTCCGTGAAATAACATTTGCAACATTGTTTCTATTGTAATTGGTCGCCAGGTGGCTGGATCTCTCTTGTCACCTTCTTTATGGATCAATGTTGTTCTGGTTTTCGCCCAAGCCGGTATGGGTATATTCTTGTATAGTATTATACTAAAACCGGCTGCAAGTCTTACATCGCTGAAATTCTTCACCTCCACATGGGAAACCCTATCACGACCGAGAGCAGAATTGCCCCAGCCTCTCTTGCCTTTTACCACTTGCTCAGAAGTCACTGGTAGAAAGACATTCGATTTCTTACTATCGTTCATTTGGTCACTCTCTTGTATCATATCCGGGCCTGCAACCTCAAAGATTCCAGCATAAAACGTTTCTACATCCCTGACGGAGGGACATATTTGATCTTCAGTTGATGGTTGGCCTGTCAAGATGTTGTCGCCTAGTGCAGCCATATTCTTTCTGTATAGGTCTTGTGTCTTTTTGTACATGCTTGCACGTTGACCACGTTCACCTAAGACAATAGAGAGAAAGATTTAACGTGCGATACCTGCCGCTAGGCTCAACTCACACGGCCCCCATGGGCGCGGGATCGGGAGCGCCCGATCAGCGTCGCTGGACGAGAGTCCAGCTACCGATTTCCTATAGGTCTGCAGCTCCCATGGGCACCTCGGTGAGGCGGAGGCCTATCCATACCTCTACTAGCTGTGCAGGCTAGTGCCCGAGCTAAACGTAGCTCACACGCCGAGGAACGCCAGCCGACGCCCTCTACTCCGCACGGAGTTTCAACCACTGCCACCACGAGTCCAACCGCAAACGACCAGGCCGGGGACAAGTCCCCGTGGGCATCCCGGTCCCCATGGTACCAGTTTAGATCACTGGTCGGATGTTCGGGACTAAAAAACGCCCCTACCAGTTGGGTCCTGCAGGACCCGGCCAATGGTGAGACCAGCTCGGGTTCGTGGGTTCGCCAAACCCAAACCAGTCCTCCGAAGACATCTGGCCCCTGCGATTAGACCAGAGACGCTATCACTCATTCGTTCCCCCACTCATTCTTATATATTCACTAACGCATTCATTCTCCATTCAAAAACCGATCTTGCGAACAAACCCATACTCTCATAGCGTTCTATGGTCTGCAACAGCGCCATGACTCCGTTCCCCCGTAGCACGCCTGGGAAGGGCCTTCCTCGCAGGTCCTCGTAAAGAGGACACACATTCAACACGTGATTCCAATCTTCCATACCTGTACCACACCCACACATTGGAGATGGCACCAATCCACGCCTGTGTAAAAACTCGTTCAAACTCCCGTGGCCAGTGATCAAATATCCCAGATATAAGCTGGGATAAAACCACGGCCGCTCACTCACAAACCTCACATTCCTGATAAATCCATACAATACCCGTCCATGCTCATCCGCATCCCATTCGTTCTGCCACTCATTCCACAATTCTGCTTCCACAAGCACCCGCCGATCTCTCACCATTTGCTCGTCTACTAAACCTTCCATTGTGATCTCCTGAAACCTCACACGTCTTACAGCTTGCAAGTGCCATGGCAGTGTGCCCATGAGCACACGCATGGCACCCGTCGATACTGTGCGACACACTCGCAAACAAGCATACAGAGCTACCCTCTCACATCGTCCTAGTAACTTCCTATGCATTTCCACGTTCATCTTACGACCCCATACACACGCTCCATACATTACACATGCAGTCAACAGCTCCCGGAACAACATTCTTGCTGCACGTGCTTTCAGTCCCCAATCACTTCTCATAACCCGCTTCACATTCGCTACTACCACAACAATCTTATCTTTCAACTTCTCCAGATGTAACCTTACATTCAATCTCTCACCCACGAGAATACCTAGATATCGCACCGAAGTTGCGTATCTGATACTCACACCATTCATACGAACCACTGGGGGCCTCTTCCCGGACAGGCAGCCTTTCAGCAACATTAGCACAGTCTTCTTCTCATTTACTCTGACACCCACGCTAGTAGCCCACTCAACCACCATACGCATACAGATCTCAGCCGACGCCTCGATTTCCTTTCGGCTGTTGCCCTCAATCATAATCAGGAGATCATCAGCATACGCCACAACAGACAGACCACTGCGGGACAGTCTCCACAAAAGCTGGTCTATCATCAGGTTCCATATAAAAGGACCGCATATAGATCCCTGTGGACATCCTCTGTTAACAATCCTCCATACAGAGGACTGCTGCCCAATCACGCAAACCTTCCTGTCCCTAAAGTAGCTGACCCACAGCGCAAGTTCACTACAACCTAACACCCTCACCCATTCCAGATTGTCAAATGCACTCTTAAAGTCGACAAACACTCCCAATACATACTTACTGGTAGCTGTTTGCACTGCTCCCAGGACCTCCGTCCATGCATCCTCGGTCGATCTGCCACGCTTAAATCCATACTGCCTATCACACATGCCATCTCCTACCAAATCCTCCAGTCTATTGACCATCATTCGCTCCAGCACCTTACCGAGGGCTGGCAACAAGCAAATCGGCCGGTACGATGACACCTCTGTCTTGACTTTATCATCAGACTTTAACAGTATAATCAACTTGGCTTTCTTCCACTGATCAGGAAAGTAGCCCTCGCTAAGGCACCTGTCGTACAGACATTTCATATACTCCGGAACCGCCGCCCACACATGCCTAATCATTCGCGCCGTAAGACCATCCATACCAGGTGACTTTCTCAGTCGCGCCCTGTACACAGCTGTTTCAATCTCATTCAGCTCAAATTGCTCAGGAACTTCATCCCTTACAATCTCGACTCGTTCACTCATTCCACTGGGAGGAAAAAAAAAAGCTTATACACCTCCCCCCAGGGAACACTATTATCCTTGTCTGACACAAAGTCCCGCCAGTGCGATTCTTTGGTCTCCCTCATTCTCTTCTTATATGCATTGGCAGATGCACACATCCTCCGCCTCGCTTCTGCCAGTCGTTCACCTTCCCAGCCACGCCTTCCTCCATCCTGCCATGCGCGTCTATGCCTACGTGCCGTAGCACGTAAGCGATCAAGCTCTGCATTCCACCATCTTACACTCCTTGTAGTACGGTACTCATTCGCGCCTCTCACCTAAGTGGGGTCCGTAGGCCGGCTGTTTCCTATTATACTTTCCTCCTGCACGACGCTTGTTTTGTGTCTTATCACCAAAGTTTTTTGCCAGCCAGCTCTAATTTTACAGTCTATATTTATTATCTCTATTGATTCTGTGTCGACACCCAATTTCGTTGTGCAATCCATCAGATGTTCAATAAAGAGAGCAGACTCCTCTCCTAACGCTAACACGTTAAGGTTTGGAAGACTGACACCCTTCCGAACGCGTGGTTTCGTAGTAACTCGGTTGAGCGGTTGGATCTCTGGAGATACGGCTGTATAGGTCACGTCCCGAAATACGGACACCGGCAGTTGATACGATTTCTCATTCTTAGATTCCTTATTTTCAATTGTTGGTCGACAAAGGTTTGCTGTGTGCTCTGCGGGCTCCTAAGCAGACGACGTTGAGGCATGGTGGTCCTTGGAACGTCCGGGTCTACTGTTATTAACTGACCTTTTGGCTCAAGCGAGATAGTCTGCATAAACAGCTTTAAATCGCCGATATTTTATCTGTTCGTGGGTCATTCCGGTCGCTTCCATCATTTTCTTATAAAATACACCGTTTGTACTAGATGCCTCAATTTCTGCCAGCTGAGTATCAGGGTGGCATAGGATGGTTTTAATTTACTTTCTAATTCATTGTTGTATTCCACGGGGTGAGCTTACCGCTCGTGCAGTCTCACACCCGCGTATGAATTAAACGTCGCCTGAAAGTGGCTACAGATTATTCTAGCCACACAGCCTTACTTTTTGTGTCTCGCGAGACCAGACACCGCGACATAACCTTTGCCACAATTCACGTAAGAGAATTTTGCCACGATTCTCGCAAGAGAATTGTGACTGCCTGTTCTTCTGGCCTGATGACGCAGTAATGGTGTTACTAGTTTCTGTTCTTATTTCTTTTGAGATCTCTGTAATCGTCCTTGTACCAGGTTGTGACCTCGTACTAATACTCTGAGGCACCAATTTTTTAAGTAGCTTAAGCAGGCATATTAGATTTAGGCCAGATTCCTCTGAATTATGGACAGATACACAAGTTCCTTATTTGACCATTGCCTAGAAGCTGCTTGTCTGAATCTAGCACAGTCGTAAATCTTTCTCTTGCTATCCCACATTGAATCTAATTTGGTATCTGACGCCCAAGTAACTTGTACGTCCGAGATGGCAAGTGTATCATGATTGATATGTACCGCAAGATCTGACTTGAAAAGTGTTTCATCGGGGTTGTTTTTCGATGTTAAATTTTTTACCAACGTTTTGAGCGATTTTACTAAGAACCTCATCCTGACGTTTAATTATCCCACCGTGGGAAACGGGGTATACTTGTAACACGTGCGCGAGGGACTCGTCAACAGGGCAACCACCCAAACATTTTTCCCCGACCAGCAACCGACCGCACTCTGTGTGCTGCTGCCGCCAGCTTGCCCCGCATGTGCCTGGCATGGTCCACTCATCTCAACCAACGATCCATCTTCACTCCAAGATAAGTCAGTGTGTCAGATGGATCCAACGTTGATTTGCCCATACGGATCCTGGGCTGCCTTCTCGTTGATGTTGCTCTGTAAAAAACTGCTTCCGTTTTAACCGTTGCGTAGCTGAGCTTGTGGTCAATCGCCCATCTACCGCAGGCCAGCCACACTGATTCCCACGCTGCCTCGATCCTCTTCACCAACGGTCCTGAAATTAGAGTAAGCTGATCGTCGGCATACGCCTAGACCACAACCTAAACGCGCTCGTGCGTCTTGACCCGATCGACCGCCCTAAACCAGTCCTCCATGATTAGTATCCATAATACAGGCCCCAGGCATGATCCCTGGGAACATCCGCGTTCTGTTACTACTGTGACCCCTTCCGATGGGATCTTACGGCCTTCTAGAAAACTAGCTACTGCTTTGCCGAGATTTTCCGGGCTGCCGCTCTCCGCGATTAGCAGTTTTAGGATCGGGTACCAGTCCAAGTTAAATGCATTCTTGATATCAAGAGCCATCCACAAGGTGTGCATCCTCCTCGATCTAGCGTCTTTGGCTGTCGCCACCGCTCGCTTCAATGTCTCTGCTGTTCCCTTTCTACTCCTGAAACCAAATTGCCGATCCGATAATAGCCTCTTGCTTTCCAGATCTAATCTAACACACCATCTCACAGACTTACATGCATACTAATATTTCCTTACTGGTCTCATACACGCATCATTCGCGTCTGTGATCCATTCTTCTATTTTTGTTGCCATACCACTCGCATCCAATGCTGTGAATTCATCCATACTCATGCTTTCAGCCAGATATAACAATACAGATTCATACACGTCCCACCTTACGCCCTTGCATACCCATCCTTTCGTGTTCGATATCACTCTTGTATCATAACAGCCAGCCTGCCCATACACACGTATTTCTACAGCATTGTGGTGACTTACGCTCCATGCAGGCTTTATTTTGGCTAGATCCGCTGCAGTCTCCGTCTCTACAGCGATACCATCTCTAATTCTTCTGACCGCTCGAACTTTCACGCTACCGACTTCCGGTGCCACCTTTTCTAATACTGTTCTCTTTATTCCGTCTCTGGTCTGATCTTTCGAACCTTCTGCCGCTCTGACAACAACCGCAAAAGATTTTCGAGCCTTGGCCCTGTTGTGGTCATCTGATAGATCCCCTGAATTAGGGCTCCCTGCATTTCGGCTTACCTTTTGGTTTTTGTGTTCCCTTGAGACGTTCGCCCTGCGGGTACAGAACCCAGTTCCCCTGAAAACCTATAGCGTTACTCGATCCTGCCTTGCAGATTCTCATTTTTTATGGTCAGCTATAGCAGCATTTTCTCATACTGAGCCGTCTTAGTGAGTATGAATTCGATGGCGGCCTTGGAGATTCTGTTGGACCCGGACTCTGCTTGCTCTCCTGTACCCCATGCGAACAAAAACATTCCAAAATCACCCATTTTAAGGAAACTGAACAAACAACAGCCCGTATCTGACTATAAACAGCTGTCTGGCAGCCCCTGTATAAAAATTTACCGTTATTCTGAAAAAAAAAGATGCTAAACTACTATTGCATCAGAAATACACAATCAGCTGACACGGTCGGTGTTCCGTTGATGTGGTGGGGGTTCCATAACAATATGTAAATAGCATATGAAGTGGGGGACGGTGACGCAGTTTTCGACCAATGTATTTCTTTCAGAATTTTGAGGTCGAGGTACGTTCTACAACAACCTCTACTCCGCGCGGTATATTAACCACTACCACCACGAGTCCAACCGCAATTGGCTGGACAGGGAAATCCCTGGAGCCCCGGCCTCCCATGGTACCAGTCTACATCACTCGTCGGATGTGCGGAAGCGTACTTCCTCCCAGTTGAGTCCTGCAACGCTCGGCACTGGTCAACCCTTGCCTCAGGAGTACGGGGTCGTCAAGAAGTCCTCAACTGAGAAAAGCTCAGTACTTGCACTTGATGCTCTCTGTTGCTCATTCACACGCCTCTCAAACACCCTCTTGGCAAATTCTTCAAAACGTTCATATCGTAATCTTGTGTCGCATACTTCACTCACGCCCACGTTGGTTCCATCAATTGTCACACCGAGGGACTCCAAGTCACGCAGATCATCATACAACTCACAACGAGCCAACACATGCAACCAATCTTACTCCCCTTTTCCACAAACACACATTGGTGACGGTGCTAATCCTCGCCTATGAAGAAACTTATTCATACTTCCATGCCCCGTCGGCAGGTAACCCAGCTTCATGCTAGGGTTAAAGCCCGGCCTCATTCTTACGAATCTTACATCCCTCATATATTCATACAGCACCCTGCCAGTCATTTCCTCATCACACTCTCTCTGCCAAATCTCCCATAATTCCTCTTCCGAACGTCGTTTCATCTCCTTCACTGTATTCAAATCATTCGTATCACCCCTGTCGATCTCGTAGTTCCTCATCCTTCTCTGGGCCTCGAGGTGCCAAGTAAGGCAACCCACGAGGACCCTCATTGCACTCGTAGCTACTGTTCTGCATACTCAAGCAAGCGTACAGGGCTAGCCTCTCGCATCGAGCAAGCAGGTTCCTGTATACCTGCACATCCATTTTCCTTCCCCATACACTCGCTCCATACATAGCAGACGCCGTTAGCAGACCGCGAAACCACATTCTGCTCACTTTGCCTTTCACTCCCCATTCATGCCGCAGCACTCGCTTCAGCCTTGCCACAACCATCACCAGTCTTTCTCTCATACACTCCAAATGAACTCTCATATTCAATCTCTCACCAACTACTACACCAAGGTATGGCACTCTGGTGACGTAGCGGACAGCCCTGCCTTCCACCCTGATAACCGGCGGTCGGCCAACAGACAAGCTCCGTTTCAGCACCACGAGATCGTCTGCATACGCAACGTCAGGTATGCCACTGCCCTCCAATTCATGCAGGAGGTCATCCATCATTAAGTTCCATATGAACGGACCACATATAGAATCCTGAGGACAACCTCTCCTCACGTCATGGCCAATCTCATCACTCTCACAACTCGCAATCACCCTCCTCCCATCAAAATAACTCCTCCACAGTGGCAGCTCCCTGCACCCAGTCTCTCTTATTCTATCATTCACTCTCTCCCATTCTAGGTTGTCGAACGCTCCACGAAAGTCCACAAAGACACCTAGGACATATTTCCGCAGAGACGCACGTACCACGTTCATCAAGTCCGCCCATGCATCGTCTGTCCTCCGTCCACTCCTAAAACCATACTGTTTATCGCTCATTCCGTCCGCCACCCGGTCCTGCAATCTACCAACCATCATACGTTCCAACACTTTGCCAAAAGTCGGCGAGAGGCATATCGGCCTGTATGATGACACCAAGTTCTTAGGTTTCTCCGGCGATTTTAACAGAACCACCATACGGGCAAGCTTCCACTCATTTGGGAAGTAGCCCATTGAGAGACATGCATTGTACATACATGTTATGTACTCTGGCAATGCCCTCCATGCTTGCCTGATCAGGCTCGTTGTGAAGCCATCCACCCCAGGTGCCTTCTTCTTACGCAACCTCAGAACAGCACGTTCAATTTCATTCTCACTAGATTCATATAATTGCCCGTTATCACATGCACTCTGGTTCACACGCTCATTGTCCGCATTCACTCCACTGGGAGGAAAAAAACTTTCCATCATCACATGCATTGTCTCCGACCACGATGTAGTGGAGACCCCATCCAAGACCAGACTGGAGGGAAAGCGGTCCCCCTGCTTGCGACAGATCCTGTAGACCTGTCCCCAGGGTTCCTCGCCAGCCGCACCAGAAACAAATTCACGCCAGTGTGTCTCCTTTTGCACCCTTATGGCTCTCTTATATTCCCTGGAGGCAACACTCATGCTATCTCTGAGGTCTTGAAGCGAGGTCGCATCCACTTGCCTCCTTCTGCCATGCTGCAGATTCCTCCTTGACCTGCGATACGCAGCCCTCGAACTCGAGAGCTCCTGGTTCCACCATCGAACCATTCCGGCACTCAGTGCTATTGGCGCCTGCTTTTGCAAGCTCGCATCATTCGCTTCTGTGATCCATTCATACTACTTCGTGACCATTTGATCCACATTCAACCTCTCAAACAACTCTATTCCACACTCTTCGGCTTTCGCCGCGAGCAGGGAACCATGCAGGCGCCAGTTCGCTTAACCTTCCTTCCATCCATTGCAGTTCACCATCTCTCGCCTACTTTCAGACCGACCACGTGGCCGAGCACTAAGCGGGTTGTGGCCACTAACATTCCAGTCCGGTTGGACCACTCACACAGACTCGAATCGATTCACAAAAGCCTCATTTGCAACACAAACATCTATGTCACTCTCTCCCATGGGACCACTAAAGGTGAAAAACTCTGATGGTGTATTTAGTATGGAAATGTTCCTCGTAATGAGGAACTCTTCCAGCTCAATCCCACGGGTCGCATTTGGTCTGTGCGTCATCTCCCCCTTGCTGTACAGCGTTCGCATCCATACATAGCAGCAGTGGTCTGTTGCTAGCCGCCACTAGCACCCTATCAATCAATTGTTCATGCATACTAATCTCATCTCCTGGTGTGCAGTACATCGAGCAGAGAATGACTTCACCGAAGACACCCCTACACACGCACATGCCATCACTCATGGAACTGCCATTCACTATCACCGCAGCCTTAGTCACGCCGGGAGCGGCAACAATTCTCATGCATATAGGCACACCACTCGCCCTTCGCACGTGTAAGGCTCCTGAATTAGGGCCACACTCACTGCTTTCTCAACCATGACAACTCCCAGCTCGTTCATAACGGCAACAGACCTCTGGCAATTAAGTTGTAATAGCTTAATATCCATTAGTCTGTGCTCATTCTTTTCCTTATCCGCTGCACAATCCTGACATCCTCCTGACACTCTCTTGCCGTCACAGACTGACCGCTCTTTCGGCCCCTTCTGCGACAGTTCACGCAATCCACCGCATCCTTACAAGCACTCATCATGTGCCCAGCCTTGCCACATCTCATGCACACACGCTCATTCTTGCATTCCTTCGCGTAGTGTCCAACCGACAAGCACGAAAAGCATCGTTGGACACCCTCGAACTCCTTGCATTTCAAAGAGCTCCACCCAACAAACACTCGTCCAACACTCAGCAACTTTCTCGCACACACACTCGTTGTTTCGACAACCACGTTGGACCGCGGCGCCACGCGCGGCCACGAGCGGTTTACCACCCTTGACCGGCTTTGAAACTCCTGCTGCGGAACGACTCCTTCCAAATTCCTGAAGAAGATCTCCTCCAGGAGTTTGTCGTTGCTCACACACTTCGCCACATCATAGATGATCAACTTCGGACCCACCTTCCATGGCAACTCACATTTGAGCCCTGCTTGTCGCAGCGCCTCACACTGACTGATCTTGTCCAGATCGCCCTGTCTTTCCGTCTCTCCGGCAACGCCACCGCTCGTAACTGAACGCCGCTCAAGGATGGGGTCACCCGCTCGAGGACCATTTGCTTGACAGCCTCGCTGTCTTTCTCATCCACCTCACTTCTCACCACCAAAGCAAACGTCTCCCTTTCAGATTTCACCTTGCGCACAGCACCCACTCCGGTCGATTCAGACACCCTCACACTCCTTGTTGGTACGTCAGAAGGCCCCACGCACTCCCTCTCTTCCAACCTACTATTCATCCTTTCATTCTTGAGCAAGAGCTCAAGCAGTATTTCCTCGTACTGCGCCACCTTATTTAAAATAAACTCAGACGCCGCTTTGCTGACTTTTGAGCTGTCCTTCAGCACGTACTCTCTCACCTGGACCCCAATCTCCCGAATTTTGTGTAGATCGCCCGGTTCCTTAACGCCATTCTGACCTGTAACAAGTAAACCAACACCCTTCGAGGATCCCTCGCCGCCCGCCGAAAGGCCTGCTACATTATCTGTAGCCATCGCAAATCACGGGTCGCTTGCTGTTATGACCATTCACTGCTAAGAAAAGGAAAAAAAAACTCGTCCCGCAACTGACGCCTAATTCAACTCCGAAGCTTTGCAAATTTTCACTGAAAAAAAAATTTTTTTGACTTTTTGACCCGCTTGTATCTTCCCTCCGGATTGGAAATCTGAAATTCTGACCAAAGATTTAGAGTCCGCTTGCTTTCCTTTTCAAAATCGACCACTGTAAAAACGACTGAAAGAAAACACCCTGTATCTAACTATCAACAGCTTTCTGGCAGCCCCTGTCCAGCTTGCCCAGCTGGGAGGTTGCCAGTACGGTTCTTTGCGTTCTAATTGCTCTTTCATATTCCCTGGAAGCAGCACACAATCCAACTTTCAGTCCTTGGAACATTGTTGCATTCATACTAATTCTCCGTCCATGCTCTAGGTTCCTCCGAGCCCTTCGATAGACAGCCCTCAACATTACTCAGCTTTCACAGAAAGCAGAGGCTCATACAGACACCAATTCACACACTCATCTCTCCACCTGTTATCACCCATATGCATTCGCTCCCTTTCAACTTGATCACGCGACCAAACTAAAGCTCAATCGCATTGTGATCACTCGCACTCCAATCCGGTTGTACCGTCCATCTAACAGAAAAATGCTCCATCCGTGCATTATTTCATACACTGACATCTATAGCATTCTCCCCCATGGGATCACTAAAGGTGAAATAATCCGACGCAGCGTTGAGCACTACCAAAGAGTTGGTCATAAAGAACTCGTCCATTTCCATACCACGGGACTTACTCGGACGATACCTTGTCATCTCTTTGCTATACCACAAAGGCGATACGGTATTCGCATCCATACAAACCAGCAGTGGCCTGTTTCTAGCCACGGCCAGTACTCTGTCAATCATTTGCAAGCACATCCCAACATCCTCACCAGTACGCAGTACATTGAGCAGAGGATAACCTCACCAAAGGAACCCCCAGCGATGCACAAATCATCACCTCATCACAAAACTCTTCCACGTCCATCACATTAATCCCGTAGTCATTCACCAGTACCGCCACCTTCACAACTTCCAGCTTATTTATAACTGCTGCTGACCTCTGACAAATCAGTTGTGGCAATCTGAAAGCCATCAATCAGAGCTCATTCGTTCCCTCACTCGTCGCAAGAATCTAACATTCTCTGGACACTCCTTGGCAGCCACAGAATGGTCACTATTTGCACCCTTTCTATGACAGTTCGCGCATTTCACAGCATTCCTGCAATCACTTGACATATGACTGGCCCCATCACAACTCATAGACAAACCCTCGAGCTCACAGTCCTTCGAGAAATGTCCGACAGCTAAGCACGAGTGGCAACGCCGCACACCTTCGAATTCCCTGCATTTCAAGGAACTCCAACCCACATACACTCTCCCCTCATTCACAAGTCTATTCACACATACCGCAAACATCTCCACAACAACGTTAGCTAGAGGAGCGTTGCGAGGCCCAGAACGGTTCATCACCCTAGAACTCGACTGGAGGTTCTCTCGGCAGGCAACACACTCCAGGTTCCTTTCAGAAATCTCGCGTAGCAGAGCAGCATTATCGGTTTCCTTGTTTACGTCATATATTATCACTTTCGGGCCAATTTTCTTAGGCATTTCACATTTTAACCATATTAGCCGTATGACTGCACACTCCTTAATCTCTTGAATATCACCTAGCTTATCAGTCTCTACCGGAATGTCGTTTATAATCTTTCTGACCACCCTGACCTGTATGCCATTAACCAGTTTCATCACCGAAGCCGCCACCCGTTCCTGTGGCGGGAGCCATCAAAAGTCACAAGCCAGAAAGAAATTCCAATCGGACACACCCAAGATAAGGAAAACAACCGAACAATGGGAAAAGCGAGGGGAATTCCAGGACAACTGGACCACTACACCTATGTATGCCCCAACAACAATTAAAAAGGCAACCAGAATCGAATGACTAAGTTGACCAACGTTACCCCAACAACATCCGAAGACGCCAATGCAACACTATAATAGTTACCAGAAACCCATCCAATGTGAATTCCAGAAACAAAAACCAAAAAATTCTACAATTTTTCGAAAACACTCTGTATATAACTTCTACAAACACCCGGTATATAAACAGGCAGATGTACTAAATTGAGGGCCCCGATTATGTAACTTATCGTCCAAAGAGTGTTTAAGCCCTTATCGCCGAGCAACCACCGGTCCAGTAAGGTTCGAATAAGCAAACAATAATTGCAACAAATTCAAAAAATTTGTTGCAATCTGACCACCGGAAGCAAAGATAAACCAGCCTTAAAAACCACGTGCTTATAAACACTGGAAAAATTCCAATTTTCACGGAATTTTCGTACGAAAATCACCTATATAACACCGTAAAAGTTGAATCACCAATAAAAACCAAGTTTTATAACAATTTTAAGAGACATGTCCACAAAAATTACACACGCACGACTGAGAGATGTTAACACCTCGAACAGCAGACTGTAAGCAGGGACATTAAGAATTAATAATAATAAAAAACTATTGGTGTTCTTTTCCTTCTTCTTCGTCGACTTCTTCTTCTTCCCCACAGTTGATGCATTCCTCTTTCTCTTCTAGAAACAGCTGTGTGGCAAGCCCGTTCACGTTCCGTATTTCCGCCTTCTTGGTGGATCTTGAAAACCTAAATGGTTCTGATCCGCCTATCTCGCGTTGCCTCCCAGAAGTTCTGCAAAGCCACCATCCTAGCTGGAGCTGTGCATTCGCCAACAGCGTGCTCGGCAGTGTCCCACTCTCTTTGACGAATCTCGTTCGAGTTGCTCTTCGCTAGTGCCCCAAGCAGCCTCCTGGTTGAGGGTCCCTCAAAACTCGGGCGCTCTTCTTGCTGCATTGCCAGCTTTGCAAGACCTCTGCCTCTGCCATGCCCCCGTTATTATCCTGTGTCCACCACAGCCTAACCCTGGTTAACGTTGCCGCTATCCCTTTGAGGATTCCACCTGTACCTGCGAACGAAGAAAAAGAGAATTCTTTTGTTGCCATCCCCATTGCGTATAGCTCAGCCATATATTATAACATTTAACTAAACAAAGATAAGTTTTAATATAATAATGGTAACAATAATGATAATAAT